>APFE030736642.1:124512-149563 GCA_000404065.3 Pinus taeda | reverse complement strand
CCCAATGCCATTCATTGGGCAACACGTAGCGGCAGTGTGAACAGTGAAACCGCTCACATCGGGTGGGTAACGTTCGGCATTGGAGGCCGCCCGATATGAGCTTCGACCATAGGATCTGAAAGGGTCAGATCGCACGGTGATTGGGGCATGGATGTGGTCGAGAGTTAATGGAGGTGCCCGACGGGGTTTTTTTAATGAGTGGAAGGTTAATTAAATGCGGATTAGGGAGGCTTAATGATGTTGGGCACGATTTGATTAGCGGGGACAAATTATTAATTAACCGTTGATCAGCTGATTAATCTCTATTAGCTGGCGGGGGATTTGGTTATTAATTAATCGATGATCAACCAATTAATCCCTTATTATTCATTAATAAAGTTTATGTTTCAAACTTAGGGCGGGATATTAATATAATGGCTTTATTATATAACTATAGGGGAAGGGTTTATTGTTTTTCAGGATATAATACATAATATATTTCCTTGGTAACATGGTATTATCTTTAGGAAAAGGGGTTTTTTAGGGGAGAATGAATGAATGATGAAGGTGTGAATTTTTATGAGGGGTTTTTAGCTCCTTTGACCTTATAAGTTATTGGGCCAAGGGTCCAGTCCCTTCAGAAGTCAAAGAAATGATCTGAGCCCCTTTAACTTAATGGAACTTTTATTAGCAGGAAACTAGTTACCATGAGGGGTAAAAATGAATGAGGAAATTAATGATGTAACCTTGTAAATGTATCCTTGTCTTCCATGCTTTTCAAAGTAATGTAATGAGGAAAACAAATGATTTCAGCTTTTAACTTAGCCATTCATCATACATAATTCTGTAACCAAACATCTACTTACCCACCTACACATACTACCATTTTTACTTATTTCATTAGGATGAACTTAAACTAGAAAACCCTTATCAACTTTTCTTTTCTTTTACAATGGAAATCTATCTAAGTCTAACCTTATTACATCCAAGGACTCATATTAAACTGTTGAGCTCCTTTTATTCACTCTACCTATCTACTTATATGCCAAGATTAAACAGTTTGGTCAGATTTTATTCTCTATCTCTAAGCATGAAATTGAAAACATGGAATGACCAAGATTAAACTATTTGGTTACCATGGATTGTGGCATAAGTAACAAGTTGCACACAATCATTTATACAAAATTGAAATAGTAGTGGCATTTTGGCTTGCATACTTTCATAGTCTTTTCATTTTTCTTTGGGGTTCATTTTCTTTCATTTTTTTGACCTTTTATTTATTCTTTTTTCCTTTGATTTTTCTTTTAGGATATACCCTCTTTACATTTTTTATTTTTATTTTTTATTTTTTACAAATATGGAAAACATTTGCAGAAAGCAAAGGTATGTACATATTTCAGAGATAAATTAAGTCAATCATTAATTATGACACCTATTGGTATAGGAACGTAATATTATCAAGACCTCATCAAGTTCCATCATCAAGTGTAGTCCTCCATATGTCATCAAGTGTTAAGGTCTAGATCATCAAAGAAGGCACATGATTAGCATTTGTCACTTGGAACTTCTTAAGACTTCTACATTAGTGGCTTGACATATTAATTGATGGCATCCTTGTCAAACAAGAGTCATGACATCATCATCTGGAACCAGGCATCTCAAGAATATTTTCCATTTCAGGCAATGCCATATTGACATCAATCACAACCTTGATTAAAACACTTTGTTGGTTTTTGGTAGCTTGAGAGGTACTGTGGGCTTGGAACCCAAGATGTGGTATTTGAACCCAAGATGGTGGGTGTGAATCCATGAGTAGTTTTGATGATTTTACACTTGAAGGTGTTAGAGGACCCTTAGAGGAGAAAGGAGCAATGAAAATCATTGAAATCCGAGCTCTAGAAGTGGAGAAATGAGTTTTTTATTGTAGTTGTTGGGTTTGTATAGGAATTGTTCAAGTCAGCAATTTTATGTCACTTGAAAAGTTGTCAAGCTCACACATGTGATTTGTTGGAGCCCTTCTATTGTAAATAAAAGGTGATGGAGACTCATTTTAAGCATCCAAAAGTGCAATCAAATCACAAAGATCACTTATGTTTTTTAGGTTTTAACCCTGTACAGAAATTACTTGCAGACAAATTCTAAAAACATAAAATAAATAATGACGATAAATAAAACAAATACAAAGATATTTTCCCCTGGATCTCAAAACTAGGACTACCAGATTGATTTTTCATTATGTTCCTTTCAATGTTACAATACATAGATATACATCTGAGGCATTCATAAACCCCAATCCATTAACCCTAGATTCGAACATAACTGTAGTTCCCTTGATTAGATCTTCAAAATACCATGGGCAGAAAACCATCATTCCCAAAACCATGTGCGAAACCTATGCACAAAACCATAGGTAGGTCCACCCACCTAATATAGGGTCCAAAAAAAACTCACAGGGAGCTGCCCCATACCTCATACATGGGGGCTACTGCCCCCCTGAAACCCCCTCACGTGTTGTGGCTAGTCATGGAAAGAATATAACACACACTCAACATTCTCCCATTTGTCGTTTTATTTTCCACACAGGGGGGAACAAGAGAGCTTAGTCATTGGTCCATCCCTGCAACACCCATTGTTTCTCTAACCAAGAAAAATTCTCAGTGCTCACAAACTTCGTCAATGCATCTGCATCATTCTTTAAAGTGTCCACCTTCACCAACAAAACCTTTTCGCCCTCAACCATATCCATCACAAAGTGATACTGAAAATCAATGTGCTTTGTCCTTAAATGATAAGCAAGGTTCTTTGCCAATAAAATTTCACTTTGGCTGTCATAGTGTATCCTTATATCTTGTTGTACTAACCCCATATTGAACACAATCTCTGCAACCAAACCACTTCCTTCCTTGCATGAGTCATTGCCCTGTATTTTTTCTCTGTAGTTGAAAGTGCCACTACATACTGTCTCTTGCTCATTCAACTGAATACTTCTCTAAATAGATTAAACACATACCCACTTGTAGACCTTCTCTGATCTAGATCTCCAGCCTAGTTTACATCAACAAAGCCATGAATGTCTAAAACTTTGCCAATCCCGATCTTCCTTGGTAGCATAGACCATAATCACTAGTGCCACGCAAAGACTTGAAAATCCACTTCACTGATGTCCAATGCTCATTCCTTGGTTTTGACATAAACCTACTCAATACTCCCACTGCATGTCCAATGTCTGGTCTAATACAGACAATTTCATACATCAGGCTACTAACTGCACTTGCATATGGAACATGGGACATGTCATCTTCCTCTTCTTGTATCTTCAGACACTGTTCAATAGGTAAGTTTACACCTACAGGAATAGGAACCTTCACCGGTTTACTATCATGCATATTAAAGCTCTGTAGTATTTTCTCGACATATTTCCTCTAGTTTAACTAGAGCTTCCTCTTTGGCTGATCTTGTTTAATTTCCATGCCCAAAATATAGTTTGCAGCACCAAGATCCTTCATGTCAAATTAGGAGGACAATTGGGTCCTCAAAACCTGGATAATTTCTTTGTCATTTCCAATCAGCAACATATCATCCACATACAAGACTAGATAAATAGCATGGTCACCAATTAATTTAAAATACACATAGTGATCCACTTTTCTTCTGGTGAAGCCAAGTCCTCGTATAAATGTATCAAATTTCTAATACCACAACCTTGGTGATTGTTTTAACCCATACAAAGTCTTTTTAATCTGCATACTAGTTCTTTCTTTCCCTCCACCGCAAAGCCTTCATGTCGTTTCATGTAGATCTCTTCTTCTAGATCCCCATGAAGAAATGATGTCTTCACGTCCATCTGTTTCTACCTCAAAATCAAAAGCAACAACAATAGATAAAGGTAATCTAATAGAAGCTACCTTGGCAAAAAGAGAAAAAATATCACCAAAATCAATTCTTGGCACCCAGGAATAACCTTTTGCTACCAACCAAGCTTTGTATTTCTACACCTTGCCTTCTGCATTCATCTTCTTTTTAAACACCCATTTTCTTCCAATGGGTTTCCTTCCAGCCGACAACTCCACCATATCCCAAGCCTCATTTTTATCCAATGATGCCATTTCATCAACCATGGCCTCTTTCTAGAGTTTACCATCCTCTGAATCTATTGCCTCCCTAACAGTTATAAGATAATCATTAGTAATAGATAAAGAAAAATTTGAACAAAAAGAAAATGGATTGGTATTTGGTTGCCTTCTTTCTCGAACTGATCTTCTCACGGCTAGAGTTTGTGGCTCTTCATCTTTTGATTCATGTTCTCCTGTAGAGTCTAATTCTCCCTCCTTTAGCTCAAACTATATCTTCTCGGGTTCCTTTGGTAGAACTTCATGTTTAATAACTTCTTTCACCTTTCTAAACACCACATCTCGGTTATACTATATTCTTTGTTTCTAGGTTCCAAAGCTTATAACCTTTTAAACCATCCTTATACCCAATAAAGATGCATCTTTCATATTTACCATCCTATTTGGTTCTTTTCTCCTTTGGAACATGTACATATGTATCACAACCAAATACCCTCATATGTGAAAGAGAGGGTTTCTTACTAGTTCATACCTCATGTGGAGACTTATCCTCCAACGCTGATGAAGGTGTTCTATTAACGAGGTAACATGCAGTCTCCACCACCTCTGCCCATAATTCTTATCCTAACCTAGCACCACTAAGCATGCTTCTTGCCTTTTCCATCAACATCATGTTCATTCTTTTTGCAACTCCATTTTGCTAAGGTGTGTATGGAGTAGTCTTTTGATGTGTTATACCACACTTCTTGCAGAAATCTTCAAATTCATTCTTACAAAACGCTCCACCATTATCTTTCCTCAACACCTTTATCTTCTCTATTTGAATTTCCACGAGAGCCTTAATTTCTTTAAACCTCTCAAAGACTTCAAATTTCTTCCTAATGAAATAAATCCATGTATTCCTTGAGAAGTAATCTATAAATGATACATACTACATAGACTTACCCAATGATGGAACCGACACAGGTCCAAACACATCACTATGCACAAGCTCTAATATCCCTTTCACCCTCTTAGCACCAGAGGGGAAACTCATCCAATTCTGCTTCCCATATAAACAATGTTCACAAAAATCGAAATCCAGAGAGAAATTAGACATACCTTATACCATACCATTACCATGAAGTATTCAAAGGCCCTTCTCTCCAATATGTCCAAGCCTTTGATGCCATAGCATGGTCTTTTCTCGAGAGACCGCTAGATTTCTGCTCCACTTTCAGGAACCATAGAAATATTGCACCTATCAATAACAATACTGCCTAGAATCTTGTACATAGTTCCAATCCGAACTCCTCGCAATAATACCAGTGCTCCCGAAACCATCTTGCAGGTCGCTTTCTCGAGAAATTTTTTTATGCCTACATCATCCATATTGCTTGCATAAATCATATTTTTGGCCAATTCAGGAATATCTAGAACACCCATAAGTGTTTTAATCCTTCCACCTTGAACCTTCATCTTGAATTTTCCTCATTCGACGATTATGGCCTTCCTTTCATACCCTAAGAAGACGTCACCACCATCATATTTCTCATACTCGTAGAACCACTCCCTATGGGGAGTGAAGTGAAAGGATGCACCTGAGTTAATCAACCATGCCTTATGATCTACATGTGTACTTGAAGAAGAAGCTAAGTACACATCCCCACCTTCATCTTAGGTGGTTTTTGCCTATATAGAAGGAGCATCATCAGATCCCTTTCCTTTCTCAGGAGCTTTAAATCTATAATCCCTTTTGAAGTGCCCTTCCTTTCCACATTTCCAACCTACCTTTATAGGTTTTCCTAGAGATTTAGATCTCCCTCTAGATTTAGATCTCCCACTCGAGGAATTATTTTTATTTCTATTCTGGGACCATTCTCATACACACAAGGCATCTCCATTCTGGCTCTCCATATTTTTCTCTCTCATCTCCTTCGACAACAAGGATGAGACTATTTCATTAAACTTCAAGGTAGTTGTATTGTTACCTATAGCAACAACCAGACTATCCCACGAAATTGGTAGAGAATGCAACAAACTGATGCACTTATCTTCATCTCAAATTTTTATATCAACAGATAACAACTAGCTTACCACAATATTAAATGCGTTCAGATGCTCTGTCATTGAGTCTCCATCCTTCATGCTCAGGTTATACAACTTTTTTCGCAGGAACAATTTTGTCACCAGAGACTTAGATTGGTACAAATTCCTTAAATTGACCCATAAAGCCTTCGTCGTAGCTTCCACTGATACATTCAACAATACTGAATCTGAGATACACAATTGTATTGTGCCCTTTGCCTTCCGATCCAACTTCGCCCAGTCTTCTGCTGACATTGTCGTTGGTTTAGTACTTGAATCTACCACGATCCACTGATCTTTATCCACCAGTAGATCCTCCATATTGAGTTTCCACAACTCAAAACTCTAACCATTAAATTTCTCGATCTTTATCTTTCCACTTCTCACCATCTTCTTTTATCCCACAAATCTCCCACTAAACAAGGTGTACCAGAGGCCCGAGCAAAACCCCTCAGCAGCAAAGGCATCCCCTTGAAGCCAAAACAATTATGATACCAAATGTAGGTCTTAACCCTATATAGAAATTAACTACAGACAAATTCCAAAAACATAAAACAAACAACGATGAGGATATAAAAAAAACACAAAAAACTTTTCCCCTAGATCCCAAAATCGGGGCTACTAGATTGATTTTTAATTATGTTCATTTCAATGTTACAATACATATATATACATGCCAAAGCATTCATAAACCCCAATCCATTAACCTTGGATTAGAACATAACCATAGTTCCCTTGACCGGATCTACAAAATACCATGGGCATAAAACCATCATTCCCAATACCATGTACGAAACCCATGCACAAAACCATAAGTAGGTTCACCCACCTAATGTAGGGTCCAAAAAAAATAATTCCTGGGGCGTTGCCCCAGATCTCGTACAGGTGGGCTACCACCCCCGTCAAATCCCCTAACAGGGAGTTATGACCCCCTGCTGCGCCCTGCGAAATGAACAGGGGGCTCTATTGTCCCCCCTATGACACCCCTACACGTGCAACTAGTCGTGGAAATAATTTAACACACACCCAACATGTTTGGGCCGTAGATCCTAGGAGCAGATTTTAGTGAAGATTTAAGGAGAATTTTATGCTTTCTTAAGACTATCTAAAGGCTGAGTTGGATCAGAGTGCAGGCCGAGTTGATTGGGCTAGGTTCTAGATTGTTTTGAGTGTGTTTGGGTGGTCTTTCTCTACCCGTAGTTCCTTTTATTGTTGCAGACCTGGGCTGAGACATGTATCTTCCCGTGGATAGGGCTGAAAGGCCCATAAACAATAGATATTCATCTACTTAGGCAGCCACAAACCTTCCTTAAGCTTGATGATTGAGTTGAGAGGGCCAAAAGGCTTAACTGTGGGTGGATACTAGCTCTAATAGCCAACAAAGGAAGGAGGAGTAGGGAATGAGGAGGCCATAGGTGTAGAGAGGCATATGATGCAATTTAGAAGGCTTGATGTGGACTATAGTTGTTCCCTAACCAAATCACGGAGTTTCAGCACTGAGACACCAGACCTAAGGTATGTGAATGAAGTGTTTGAGGTTGATTGATTGCTAGTTTGATAGGTCCAAGTTTGGAAAGATGTATTGGAATCCTTGTGGATTTTTGGAGGGAAACGAGAAAGGGTCTAAGAGTATCCTTATAGAAGTGGACAGTAAGGAAGTTGGACAACTATGAGTTGGGTGAAGTGTGGGTAGCTTAAGTATCTCAATGTGTTGATACATTGATGGAAAAACGATTAATGTGAAAGAAATTAGATAATCAAGATTTAGTGGCTAGATGGACTTGTAGCATTGGTAGAGGCAGGTGCTATGAATTGGGAGTGAAGGACCCGTATGTGTACATGATATGAAAAATAAGTTGTGATCATGCACTACATCATCTAGACCGTCAAATTATCTTGTATTTATATTATTGTACCATTGGATATTTGAGTGCCATTATCCCTGGTGCAGGAGCCCTAGACCATTGTATTATTCAGTTGCATTAATATAACAAATATTTGGTTATTGTACATATTTGTGTAAAAACTTGTGTATATTTTGTGCATTAGTAGATTTGTTGTTGTTTATATTCCATTTTGCAAAGTAGCTTCATTGTGATTCTTGATTTGGTAGCGTCTGTGATCTAAGATTCTATCTTAGACACTAGAATCGTGGAAAAATAACATGGTATCATAGGGTGTTTGAGCTACTTTGAAGAGATAGTGAATCAAAGTGTGCACAATGAGATACAACTTAAGAGGGATCTGGTCACATTATAGGTGAAGGGATCACTACAATGTCGAAGCTACAAGTTGGTCTCCAATATGAGGACAAGTTGGAAGGTTTGTCCAATTATAGTCCATGGAAGGAAAGGAACAAGTTGGTCTTGCAAGACAACAGGATCTAGAAGTTTGCTGAGAAAGCCATCAAGAAGCCAAATGACCATAAGGAGCTGGAAATGTATGAAGAATTAGATAGGAAGGCGAGATTGATCATCCTAGATGGTGTGAAGGACTCCTTAATACCTCATTTGTCCTAGTAGAACATTGCACATGAGATGTGGATGGCTCTTAAGATTTTGTTCTAGAATAAGAATGAGAACCGAGTCCTGGTATTGGAGGATAAGTTGAAGTCTGCCAATATGATGCAGGGTGGAGTGACTTCATATATGACAAGATTGTCTCAGGTCAAATATGAGCTTGATACTGTTGGTGTGACTATTTTGGATTTTGATATGGTGAGGATTGCTTTGAAAGGGTTCACTGAGGAATATAAGCCCTTCGTCAAGGGGATCATTGCTAGAGAGAATTTTCATCTGAAGTAAAAGGTTTTAGATGATGATGTGGCACTTGTAGCAAGAATGAAGGACAAGTAGAGGAAGGACTTGAGTAAGATGAAGTGTTTCCACTATGGTGAGATGGGTCATTTTTTTATGAGATGTCCAATGAAGAAGAGGACGGGAGATGACGAGAAGAAGAAGGGGAAGAAGGTCGTCGGTGTTGCCACTTCTGCCAAAATATATAATCTCTCTAGGAGATTGAAGAAGGAGGAATTTGCATTGATATCTCATTTCTTGTAGGGTACCATTGATGAGGCTGCATGGTACGTGGACAATGGAGCATTGAAGCATATGACAAGATCACATGAGGTATTTAAGGCTCTAGTTGAGTGGGACTCGAAGTTGCACATGGTGGTGGGCGACAAGAGTTAGAAGGAGATCCGAGGATAGGGAGTTGTGCCATTAGAAATGGAGTAAGGACAGGTGATATAAGTCTAGAATGTACTATTTTACCATGACTTAGATATAGCGTGATGCTTGTCTCAACAATCAAGCAAAAGGGGTTTGAGATCTTGTTCTAGAGTGGGGAGGCAAGACTCGGGACCAGAGGCTCTAGCTTTGCATGTGTTGTTAATAGAGTTAGAGGGCATGGTCTATATAGGCTAATAGGCAAGCCTATGGATCATGGGAAGAAGAAGGAGGAGGACCAGGTACAAGTTTAATAGAAACAAGTGTAGTTGCAGGCAGGCCTGGAATTTCAAATCCTCTCTGCCTGTCAAAGGAAATTTGTTGACGTTTTTGTATTTTTCATGCCCTTGTATTTAAACTTACGCTAAGTGGAAAATAACTTAAATGGTATTGGTATTATAATTTTTGACGGTTTAAATTTGAAATCAGACATCATTCTAACAGGTTGCAGATATAAAAGAGACCTCATATCTGGCGGGTTAAATTTTTATCTTGCCGTCAAATATGTCTTGAAACCCAAAATACATCTTACAAGACATCAAATTCTAGGCCTGGTTGCAAGCTTTACAGGAGAAGGTACAAGTTCTAGAGAAGAAGGTCCATGTTCTAGAAGCTCAGAGGGAGTCGAGTTTTAGAGGGAGCTTGTAGGTTCAAAGGGAGTCTTTGCAAGCCAAGAAGAGTGTGTGGTCAGTGGGAGCAAGGGTGCTCATATAGTTGCCAAGAAGGAATCATGGAGAGAATGGAAGACATTTCAGGAGAAGAAGAAGAAGAAGGCGGATTCCAGTGACAATGACATTTCCAAGAGAGGCATAATCCATGCTACATGGATTGGTGCAGTTGTGGGCATGAGGAGTCAGGGGAGTTTTGATAACAGTGGTGATGATGATGAGCTACTTCCTAGTCTTGGAAGTACATCCCTTGCTAAGAGGGAGTGTTGATTTTTGGTAGCTTGGGAGGCACTCCAACCCCTAGGGTTTGGGGTTTGGAGGTTTGAGCTCCATAACAGGGCACTGTGCGCTTGCAACCCAAGATTTGGGCTTTGCACCCAAGCTAGCGGGTGTGAATCCATGAGTAGTTTCCATGATTTGACACTTGGAGGTGTTGGAGGAACCTTAAAGGAGAAAGGAGCAACAACATTCATATATGTAATTGTGCTAGTATTTTTCTTTACATTTACTTTCTGCGTATTTGAATTGTGAAGGTTGCAGTAGAATTTATTTAGATATTTGTTGTAGAAACACCGTGAATAACTTATTTCTGAATTAATAAGTAGAAGAAATAATATTAGTGATTGTAGTTGGATTTCTAGTTAGAATTCACTTATTTTTGAATTAATAAGTAGAAGAAATAATATCAGTGATTGTAGTTAGATTTCTAGCTAGAAATTTTCACACGAAGATGACATTAGCCCTCCTACCAGAGAAGTTGGCCAAGCTTCTAGAGGCACCCATTCTGCCTCTCAAGACACTATATATAAACCATTTCGTCCTTCTCCTTGAGCAAATAACTGGACTCAAAAATTCAAATCTAAGTCAAAAAAGAAGTCGCATATGAGGCTGAGAAGAAGTCAAACACGAGGCTAAGAAGAAGTCAAATACGAGGCAAGAAAAGAAAATAAATTTGAGGCAAATAAAAGAACGAATTGGTGGTAGAGTTTATGAGCTTCCTTGGGCAACAAAACTGAGCCTTTCCTGAGAGTAGAAGAAGGTTGAATTTGTTGAGCAGCAGATCGTCTTGTCTAGTAGGCAGTTTGGCCAAGTGTGACCAGGCTGTAAGTTTGACTTTTGTTTGAGTTAGATGTATCTTTGTTGATTTGAACAATTTCTCTACAGAAAAAGGTTGTTGCGTTTTCCCAAGTGGTTTCCCATGGTAAAAATCTTATGTTAATGTTTAATTATCTCTTTATGATTCTACTATTCTAATGTTAAAGATCTTCTATGTAATTGCTTAATTGCTTAATTGCTTAGTGATAAAGGTAAATACAAGTGAATGAATATGATTCGAAGTAATTATCAGTTACGAAGACTATGAAACCTCCACGGACTTTGTGGCCCCACCAACAGTTCTACTGCTCGTTATTAGTTGTCATTGGGTCTTCAAAAGCTGAGGCTGTGCTTGATCAAAAGAAAGCCATGGGAACACAACCAGAAGTTTCGCTATCATCTCATCCGTTTCAGGTCCAGTATGATGTAATATCTCTTCAAGCGAATGAGATCCTAGTTTTCAAATCTATTCATTGCATATCCCAAGATCATTGCATTCATGACAGCCCATCTCATCTAGGCCTTCTATTATAGACCTGGTGTGCATCATTTATGGTCTTGCGTTTCAGACACGTTATAAGGAAAGCAACCACAAAACCATCAGATTGAAATCCATATCTAATTATACATTTGTGGCAAGCTTTCCATGTCTTGAAGCAACCAAATTAACGCATGCAAGAAGCAACATTTCCAACTCTGAGACTTCTGGTGCCGTGTTGAAAGCCTTCAAGCCAATGTCCGGCCATGTAATAGAACTACTACTATAACATTTAAAAATACAGAAAGCAAAATAGAATGAGAAGAAACTGAAGACAATGCAAACCTGAATGAGAAGAAATGGAAGACAATGCAAACCTGAAGTTATGGAAGTAAGGCCCTGCAAGTGGTGTTTCGCATGGTACCCTTGGTTAAGTGTTTTTTGAAAGGGAATATGGGGATTACCCTCTCCTCGAGAAAATAAAGTACAACCACTTAATTACGGCCACGCCCTCCACCCACCATCGCTAGAAAATGGGCGGAGAGTTATTTAGTGGAAGCAATTGAAAATAATGAGTGGTGAATATTGTATTGAGTTTCCCGAAACTAAATTCGTTAATATAATCATGGAAATATGGGGATCAAGCTATCGTTGATAAAGTACAATGAGTTAAGGCTACAATACCCATCATTATCATTTGCTTCAACTAAATTACCAACCGCTCAATTTCTGACGTTGGTGGGTAGAGGGCGGAGTTTCTTTTCTCGACGAGAGGTTCATCCCCATCTTCACTCCCAAAAAGTGTTTGGGACATTGCAGTGATCCCTCAAACCACCAGTTTTCATAACCACTCTCTTTGCTGCGGGCTTCTACTTCTGTAGCAACTTTGAACTTCATCTTTGCAGCCCCAAAGCCACCCTGCACTTCGCAATAAACAAGGACTATGAGTAACAGAATATCAGCAAAGATTAGTGAAGAAAAGGAAATGGGTATCAACACCATGTCAATAAAAAAAACCTAAGAAAGCTAAAAACAGGAGTTGCATGGGAGCATAGAAATTCTTCTCACCTGTACCAGCAGCACCAGACTTCTTGTTGCTCTACATCTATGAGACTTCCAACTCTACACATATCCCACAATCATTGCTTTCCATGAGACAACATCCTGTTCTGCCATTTCCTGAAAGACCTTTACAAATATCTGGGATATCCATTCAGCAAATATCTAGCAACCAATGCATTCTAGGAAACAGCATTATATTCAGGCAAATTTGCAAACACTGTAAGGGCCTGCTGGTTCTGAGAGTTTTGTCCTTTGAAGTTTAATCCACTCCAATGGCTTTAATCCTCAACACGTTTATAGGAAGGGCCTCGATGGCTTACTCTCCAGAACCTATATCATAGGAGATCCATTCAGCTTTAAAGAAGATGATTCAGGAGCCCAGAATGGTGAAGAAGATCAACCATGCACACATTCCAAGCTTCATGTCTAGTTACATTTGGCATAGATGTCTAAAAGGCATCTCCAGCTACAACATCAGAAAGTAACCAACATTTCCATCACATACACAAGAATTTACAAATTTGCACACAACAACGAAACGAGTCTTTCCTGAGAGAAGAAGAAGGCTGAATTTGTTGAGCGACAGGTTGTCTTGTCTAGTAGGCAGTTTGACCAGGTGACCAGGCTAGTTGGTGTAAATGAAGTGGCCAAACCGTCATCTAGGGCGGCCTTTCCAGTTACAGGGTGGAACAATTTTTGTTTCTTTTCTGTATTTCCTGAACACGTTTTACTTGTATCTTCCATTTCAAACGCCTGAAACGGGGATCGAGAGTCAAAAACTCATTGAAATTTGTACACAAAAATAATTAAATGACCTAAACTGAGATACCAGTAAAGAAATGACTGATCTATTTAAATGAATCTACCCTCTTTCGGCGAGCATATGAACTCATTTCTAACGTCCTATGACTGAAATTCAAGAATTTTGTTCAGACATCCGAAATCTGGAATAGATTCTGGGCGACATTTTATCAAGTTCTTTAGACTTTTAATTTTTAAGCGACAATCTTCCGCCAGCTGAACTTTCAATACTGGATCATTTTAGAAAATACATGTAATGAACTGTATTTGCTTAATTTGTTCAGTGGAAAGCGTTTTTTTCTAAATGCATTTGAATGGATACACAATATGTATGAATATTAAAACTATTTGCTGCACTTCATATTAAAATTCCGTGGCCGTAACTTGAAAAACTGAAACTGGTGGGTAGAAAAAGAGAAACGCGTATGGAAGATTGGCTTTTCAAAACCCAACTTACTAATTTTGGAAGATTGTGCTTCGGCTATTGCTTTGTTTTTGGCAACCCAACTGATCGACTTTGGAAGAGTTGATAGTGGGTGTGTCTAAAATAGACTAATATATATATGTTGACCTAAAATATGTGATATATATAAATCTAAACACAGATTTTAGAGTCCATCTACTAATGCATTAGATCTGAGTTAGAGTTTATCTAATAATGCATAGATCTGAGCTAAGAATGTGTTGATCTAAAGTTCATTACAATGCTTTTTATTTAGATTTTTATTTTTTCAATTGTCAGGCTAAAATCTAAATCTAAATCACAATCACAATATACATATGTTACTCTACAGACCAATTTCTTCTCAATAACTTACCTTCAACCTGCAGAGGAGGAGTTGTTCTCCCAGTCCCTCATGTATTCTTTGCATTCATTCTTTTCTCGGCCTTGAATGTTAGGAGAAATAATGCATCTATAAAACCACTCCTTTTGCCAGTTGGCCATTGTTCTAAGAACATCATCAAGCTCTCCATCATCAAGCTCTGCGTCTTTCTCCCGAGAATCATAAAGAGTTGCTGCTCCTTCCTCTTCCCCCACTATTTCTATTTATATCATTAGGGTTTTCTTCTTATACTTAAATATCTTTACTCTTTTTATTCCCGATTAGGGTTTTCTTCTTATACTTATTATCTTTATTCTTTATTTTTCTTATTCTCAATTAGGGTTTTCTTTATATACTTAATTATCTTTACTCTTTTTATTCTTTATATATATATATATGATTGTCCGCTCAACCCTATACTAGCATGTTCTAAAACATCACATTATTCCTATTCTAGAGTGTTCTAAAAACATCATGTTAAATTTTAATTGGTGTAATCGTAAAATGCTAAATTTATAAAATTTTAAATGTATGTTGCTTAAAATATTTCTAACTAGTTTTGCACCTTTTATTTCTAATTTGTAATGGGACTTAGACTTGTTGGCATCATGCTCACTTCCATGTACCTTTTGGCTATGAATCTACTCCCACTATAGTTGTGGACATCAGATTTTTTATTAGAATGCTTGAGTTTTTGTCACCATGTCCTTCACCCCAATATTAAAGAAATTAATTTTGTCTATTAACATGTTCCTTTTCTTATAATTGTTAGTTTATGCCTCTAATTAGTTCAAGACCTATCATTTCCATTAACAAGGTTTTATCATCAAGCAACCACAATTTTAGAGTCCAATGGTTGGCCCTTCCGCTGTGACTACCTACATGATTAATATTTGAATATTATTATGCTCAATTAACTAAGTGGTTTCCCATCTACTTTGCCAAAAATAAATTTTGAATAATTCCATATCCAATTATTGATATTTAAATATTATTGTGCATTGCCAACAATAGATTTTGAATAAATTATATATCCAATGAGACTGTCTTTCATTATTTTGTTTTGTTTATTATGTGTTAGTTAGGAATCAAGGTTGTTAAACCTAGTCATGGAGCAATCGATTAAATTCTTGATTGTGACTTGTCTAAGCTAGCTCACTCTTTCTTAAGAAGACATACTAGTTTTTCAGAGGGTTGTTAAACCTAGTCATGGAACAAGCAATTAAACTCTTGATTATGACTTGTTTAGGTTAGCTTATTCTTTCTTTTGCTAAATAATAAGAAGACATATTGGTTTTGCATATATCTTAATCTTTAAATTTGACGCTCTTGATTATGACTTGTTTGGATTAGCTCATTCCCTCTGTCACCAAGGAATAAGAAGACACAGTAGTTTTTTTTCACATATCTTAATCTTTAAATTTAGTGTTTGCTTAGTCATTCCAATATTTCATGAAGACTTACCTTAAATTTATCCATAGAAAAAAAAAATGGTATATTTACACTCCAATATTTCATAAAGACTTACCTTAAATTTATCCATAGAAAACAAAAAAATGGTATATTTACCCTCCCTAGCTTATGGGAATGTAATTATGAGCATACAAAAATGGTTGCAATATATTTATCTTATTAAATATTACATTTCCTCTTTTTTTTTTCCTTAGTGTATGGCCATTTACAAATGGAAACTTAATAGTGGGTATTTTCTTGTACCTCCATCCCCTTTTCTACATAGTGGGATTAAAATTAACAATTAGCTTTATAAAGTCCCCATATGGAGTGGTAGGGATGCAAAAGGTGGGGAGGTGTGTTTTCTCCTTCCCACCAGCCTACACACCTAAGGGAGGTACCAACATACCCCATTAAGTCATCATTCCTATCAATCCAAAGCACAAGAAGACACACTCAGTTTCTATACTTTGTGTGATCGACAATTAATTTGTGTGAGCAAGGGATGTTGATGTTGAAAAATGTGCAACAAGAAATGCTAAATTTAGAATGTGCTAAAAATAAGACTCCTAAAAATAGCATGTCTAAAAATAGTAGTTTGGCTAGTGAGGTCATTGGCCACCTTGGGTGAGAGGTGAAACTGCTAAAAATAGAAAGTTCTAAAAATAGCATTTCTGGGTCCCTTCCTATTTATAGCAGCCCCTGGTCTATCTATAGGAAGTAAAAATGAATTTGGTCTTAACAACAATTTAAAATATTAATTAATTAATCTGCATGAGTTAATTAGTTAAGGAAAAACAAACTTGAAGTCTCTCTGAGGACATGCAACAGTTTATCTATTAATTGGTGAATTTATCCATCAATTAAAGAGATAAGGATGAGTTGTAATTATGAGTTGTAATTAGTTGGCTCAGTTAACTGAGTCAAGTCCATTTAGATTAATTTAACAAGTTGTTAAATTAATGAGATTCAGTTTATTAATGCTTGCATGCATGTAACAACTAGTATTTTCATATAACTGAATATTATAGCTTAAATAACGCATGCATGTCAGTTCAGACAAAGACCCAGTTGAGATCAGAGAAGGGACAATGTACTATCAGTTGGATGAATATTTTTCCTATAAAGGAAGCTCATCCATGATGAGGACTTATCTCCTTTAGGTTTGTGCAGTTATTTCAGAGGTCAGTGTTGTGTGTGAGGTGAGAATCACACAAGGTGCAGCTGAAAGACCCAGGCAAAACTGTGCATAGAAATAGGAAGATTGGAGGGCAGAGGAGAAGGTTTGTAAGAAGCCTTTGACTATCTATGAGCATCAGAGGGATTGTACTGAGAGTTGGATAGCTTTCGAGCTAAGACTTTGTGTAATTCAGACTATATTTCCACTTGTATGATAATACAGAGATGGGGTTTTAGGCAGGTTCTTTCCCCGGGTAAATTCTTCTGTGTTATGTGTGATTGGTTCCTTCTTATCAGTGATATGTGTTCTTATTGATTTTTCTCATGGTTGATTAAGCTTCCGCTAAATTGTTTGTAGAAGTAGATCAAGTGTTTTTCTTTAGTACATTGCATTACCAGACAATCCACAGGTGGGAAATTTCTACATGGTATCAGAGCATAAGTGATCAGGAAAGAACAATATACAAGAAGAGGAGATTTCAAAGTTTTGAGTTTTGGGCCGAGAGTTTGCAGAGCAGATCTGAAAAATTTTGTACAAAATTTTCATAAATAAATAGCAGATTCAGATTCCTTGCAGAAAAATACCAAAAAAAAAAATCAGCTGAATCAGAGTTCAGAAGAGGGAGATATCGTTGATTTAAAATCAACTCTTTTTCTAGAAAATTTCGTGACGACGGGAAAGTGGAAATAGATTGGTGTGCTAGCCAAGAACCTATATGCACTTGAGGTACAAGATTTATGCAAATACTTGAGGAGCAAGGCAAAGGTTAGAGACTTGGTGGTTGAGAGGGAGAGTATATTACCTCTCAATTGCAGCGCAAGAAGAAGTCTCATATGGTTGTAGAAGAGCCACGATTAGTGCAGCAGCTTCAGGAGGTTGTGGAGTAGCCACAACTAGACAAGTTAAGAGGAGATCGAGTAAAGACATCTACTCATGCAAAGATCTCCAGTAGGGAGAAACTTTGAGCCAAGTGGGCAGAGGGATTGCATGCAGCCATACCTCCAGGTAGGAGATGGGGCGATGTAGAGTGATTGTCCCAAGGAGGAGGGGCAAGATCCTTGAGGTACCCAACCTCTTGGATGAGACCTTGCTACGGGAGCCCCGATGTGGAGTAGCAAGAACTGACTGATTGGGTATAGTGCAGGGAATCTGAGGACAATGCATAGCTAGCAGACTGCAACAATGCGAGAGGCACAAGTGTTTTTCATAGTGCTAGGTGGCGCAGAGAGGTGTGCAATGGTGCGAGATCCATGGAGATGTTGCAGTAGCGCAGATGTCAGATAGAGAGCACTTGTCAGCAGCAGGTAGAGCTTCAGCATCAGAGTATGTTCCTAACCCAACAAAGTGGTCAGTTGGGAGTGTTTTTGTTCCAAGTGTTGTTGGAGCAAGTGGACCGAGCAGATGTGTTGCATGCAAAACATTCCAAAGTTACAGGATCGGGTTTGAGAGGAAACCTTTCTTGTTGAGAGGGAGTGTTGAAAAATGTGCAACATGAAATGTTAAATTTAGAATGTGTTAAAAATAGGACTCCTAAAAATAGCATGTCTAAAAATAGCAGTTTGGCCAATGAGGTCATTGGCCACTTTGGGTGAGAGGTGAAACTGCTAAAAATAGAAAGTTCTAAAAATAACATTTCTGGGTCCCTTCCTATTTATAGCAGTCCCTGGTCTATCTATAGGAAGTAAAAATGATTTTGGTCTTAACAATAATTTATAATTAATTGATCTCCATGAGTTAATTAGTTAAGGAAAAACAAACTTGAAGTCTATGTGAGGACATGCAACAGTTTATCTATTAATTGGTGAATTTATCCATCAGTTAAAGAGATAAGGATGAGTTGTAACTAGTTGGCTCAGTTAACTGAGTCAAGTCCAGTTAGACTAATTTAACAAGTTGTTAAATTAATGAGATTCAGTTTGTTAATGCTTCCCTACATGTAACAACTGGTATTTTTAGATAACTGAATATTATAGCTTAAATAACTCATGCATGTAAGTTCAGACAAAGACCCAGTTGAGATCAGAGAAGGGACAGTGTACTATCAGTTGGATGAATGTTTTTCCTATAAAGGAAGCTCATCCATGATGAGGATTTATCTCCTTCAGGTTTGTGGAGTTATTTCAGAGGTCAATGTTGTATGTGAGGTGAGAATCACATAGGTTGCAGCTAGAGGACCCAGGAAAAATTGTGCATAGAAATAGGAGGCTTGGAGGGCAGAGGAGAATGTTTGTGAGAAGCCTTTGACTATCTATGAGGAGTGGAGGGATTGTACTGAGAGCTAGATAGCTTCCGAGCTAAGGCTTTGTGTAATCTGAACTATATTTCCACTTGTATGATAATACAGAGATGGGGTTTTAGGTAGATGATTTCCCCAAGTAAATTCTTCTGTGTCATGTGTGATTGATTCCTTCTTATCAGTTATATGTGTTCTTATTGATGTTGCTCATGGTTGATTAAGCTTCTGCTAAATTGTTTGTAGAAATAGATCAAGTGTTTTCCTTTAGTACATTGCATTACGAGGTGATCTACATGTGGGAAATTTCTACATGGTATCAGAGCTAGTTGATTTGTAGAAAAAGTTCTACATGGTATCAGAGCTAGCTGATTTGTAGGAAAAATTCTACAAAATTCTATAGTTGATGAACATGGCATAGGATACGAACGGACCAAAGAAATTGAATGGGAGGTGTACCAGGTTACAAAGTAAGCATTTCACCTCGAGATTTCACACTAGGGAAAATCGTGATTGGTAGCAGGGGGCAGGCATTCAAGTTAATACTACACTCATGGAGTTGGAAATTAACTCTTTTGTTTAGCATTCAAATTAATTATGAGACACCTCCTTGGGGATGAACACATTGTTTTATGTAGGCGCATGGAATCTCCTCTTCCTAGGCTACTAAAGGAAGAGATTTGTTGGCATTCTCTCCTCATCATGCATTCTCTGAAGGTGCTTGGGAATTTTGAAGTCCACTTCTGGGGGATTCTAGGGCACATTAGTTTCATTCCAACTTTTTTCCTCAACCTCCCCAGTGATTTTGCAAAGTTAGATCTATTTGGATGGGAATCTCTATAATGGTTTCATGAGAATGGGGTCATGTTGAAGCAAACAAATTCCTACAAGATCTCTTCCCTCCTTGGCAAGACACTCCAAAAGAAAGAAACTATAACTGTGTTTGGTTTGTTTGTTAGCAACTTTGAGAGAATACTAGAGGGGAACTCTATCTAATTCAGTGGGTTACAAAGTCTAGCCCTACTAAATAATTTTTACTCCCATGCTCCCCCTATTGGCATCACTATTTTTTAGCAAGGATCCCCAAACTAGGTGCTCTTGGACCTCAAGGAGGTAGAACATAATATGTCAAGCACAGTCTTCTTAGGCTCATCAATATTCAATTTCATTTCCAATGCTAGACTTGTCTACTTCTCAGTGAAAATGACATATATCACTTATGGCTCTAGGTGGCTCTTGGTCAACATCTCTAATGGCATCTCCCTAACTGCCAAGTGACATGCCCCGTTTGATCTAGGTGGATATTGGTGGCCACCTGCCTGTTCCACTTGGACCCCCACCATTGTTTCTTTCAGTTTTTTAGTTTCCTTATTTATAGCACAATTTACTATTTTTGGCAGTTTTTCGGGTCGTGAACTTCCAGAGCCGCTTTGAGGCCCTAAATGACATTTTTTGGGAAAACATGGATAACTTATTCATTCAAAAGTTTTAGTCCTCGGATAGATCTTTCTAAAGCGGTATTGTGTGCATCAAACATTGATCGTATGCTAAAGTTACGACCTCAGGAAGTTGATGTACCAATTTACCCAAACGGGTCCCATAGTTTGGCGCTTCATTTCCTAGGGTTAGGTTTTTGGATGTTTAGGGTTTTCCATTGTTTCTCAATAATAATAAGGCCTTTGAGCCTCATTGTAACACAGTTCAGAGGCATATACTACATCTCTTCTTAGAGATAAGCTACCATCGCCTGAGCTAGTCTTATTTCCATTCTGTTTATAAGCATATTTCAGTATTTGATATTAATGAAATGAAGTGTTATTTCTACTGCATCTTTGTATTTATGGTTATATTTGTAATTTGTTATGTTCTTGTTTAACTCTGTATCAGTGGTATAAGAGCAGTCCGCTCTTTCTCTATTTTTATTTGCATGTCCCCAATGAGGTCGGGATATGAGGAGTTAGGGCTCGATCTGGTTGAACATTTGCAATATTAGCCTCGCAAACCCCGACGGCCATCCATGGGGGAAGAAAATAAAGACGAGGAGTAGGATATCTATCAAAATATTGCTCGAGGAGGCCCTCGAGAAACAAAGGAACACGATGATGGATAACTTTATCCAGATCCTTCAACAGTTTCCCACCGGCAATGCATCCACATTCAGTAGCCACTATAGAGGCTCCACTCCTTTTAAGGTACAAGTAAACTTTGAAATTCCCATATTTGAGGGCCAAATAGATGAAGATGTCATAGATAAATGGTTAAATATGCTAGAATGATATTTTTTTGTTCATGATTTTTCCAGCCGAGAAAATATTACATTTTCTCTTCTCAAAGCCGCCCCCCACATTAAGAACTGGTGGGAAACCTACTGTGAGCATAAGGATGAAAGTAAAACCACACTGTTTTCAGCTGCACCCACTTGGAACTAATTTTGGGATGCCATCAAGGAGCAATACTACCCACTTGGGAGCTATGAGGATAAGTACATAAGTTGGACAACGTTGCAGCAAGGAAGGAACCAAGATGTGCCAGAGTTTACCAATGTTTTTCATACCCTTCACACAAAGTTGGGTATCAAGGATTCTGAGAAACATTTGGTACTCAAGTACCATGGCTGCCTATATAGGTATATCCAATATGAGATGGAGTTCTTGGACATCTACTCACTCAGAAAGACATACCGATATGTCATCAAGATCGAGCAGAAGTTTAAACATAAAAAGCGAGACTTTGGATTTGCGAATTTAAAGCAAAGGAAAGGTGCCCAAAACTGTAGAAGAAAGGACAAAGCCAAGGCTGGGCAGCCCAAGACAACCCGTCAAAGCCGCAAGAAAAGAACAACACCATGAAGCCGAATAAGGACAAGGGAAAGTGGTGTGAGTTCCATAAGAGCTCCACTCACAAGACAAGTGAGTGTCGGTCCAAGCAGTTACTGTTGTTCAAGCTGAAGGCTTTGAAATCATATGCATGTTCTGACTCTGACTTTGAGATAGAACATGACAAGGGGAATGATAAAGGGAGCAGATTATCGATGTGGATCCCAATGCCACCATTGCCACCACGAAGATCCAGAAGGAGGAACCCGAAGATCTAGAGGAGGAAGAGTGCATTTTCGACTCCCAGATGTGGGTAAAGGGTTCCCCGCTACAGTTCATTGTCGACAGCGAGAACCAAAAGAACCTCATTTTGGTAGAGGTTGTGAAATGGCTGAGCTTACCAACCATAAAACACCTACAATCTTACACCATCGGGTGGCTTCACCAAGGACGAGATCTTTGCGTAAGCTAGCAGTGTTGCCTTCCATACAGCATCAAGCTCTTCACAAATGAGGTATTATGTGACGTTTCTCCCTTTGATGTTTGTGATGTATTATTAGGCCAACCATACTTGTGGAAGTGACATGATGTGTATTATTTAAGGCCCCGTGTTGTTATTGTTACTTTGGGAAATAATTTGTACAAGATACCGAAGGTAGCACTGCCTACCACCATCTCTTTGGTTATTGCAAAACAATGCAGTAAACTCATTTCCAAAACCAGGAAATTTGTTTTCCTAATGATACATCCTCAAGTAAAGAAGAAGATGGTAGCCACGACCTCTAGACAGGGCCCCTTCACACCACAACAATAGATGGACAAGGTCGTGGAGGAGTACGAGGACATATTTACCTCCCCCGCAAGGGTGCCTCTGCACTACCAGGTCAAGCACTCCATCGAGTTGACCCCAGGTGCGCCATTGCCCAATGGAACAATCTATCGACACTCTATTCCGGAGAACGACGAAATCAAGAGGAAAATTCAGGAGTTGCTGTAGAAAAGGTCACATCCAGCCGAGTTCATCGCCCTATGGTAGCCCGATCGTGTTAGTACAGAAGAAGGATGGAACTTGGAGACTTTGTATTAGCTATCGGGCATTGAACAAGATCACTTTCCGGAATAGTTACTCGATCCCATGGATTGATGACCTTTTGGATCAACTCAAGGGGGAAAATATTTCAGCAAGATTGACTTGAAGTCCGAATATCACCCGATATCAATCGAACCCTCCAATGTGTGGAAGATTGCCTTCAAAGCCAAGGAGGACCTTTTCGTATGGTTGGTTATGTCTTTCAGGTTGACGAATGCTCCTGAAACCTTCATGAGGCTGATGGATGACATCTTGCGTCCATTCACCAACTCATTTCTAGTGGTATACTTGGATGACACCCTGATCTTCACCGAAAATTGGTAAGAGCACCTCCACCACATCCACCAGGTTCTCCAAACACTACGGCAACACAAGTTGCATGCCAATTTGGATAAATGCACTTTTGGCATGACCCAGGTTAGTATCTAGGATACATTATTGATGAACAGGGGGTGCATGTGGATCCAACCAAGATCCAAGTCATTCGGGATTGGCCAGCCCCAACCACTTTGACAGAGCTTCGCAGCCTTCTAGGTCTTGCCAATTTCTACTGTAGGTTTATGTTGGGATTCTCTTATATCACTTGGCCCTTGAGTCAAGTCACCAAGAGAGGAGTGAAAGCAAAATTCTTTTGGTTTGAATCTCAACAAAAGGCATTTGCAGAGTTGAAACATCGCCTTTGCTCTGCACCAGTGTTCACATTACCAGACTTGCAACAACCATTTTAGATCAAGACAGATGCCTCTGACTATACTATTGGCGCAGTCCTTACTCAATAGGGGCATCCAATGACATATCACAATGAGACACTTTCACACACAGTCCAGAAGTATCCCACTTATGACAAAGAGAAGTATTCCATTGTGCAGGCATGCCGACAATGGAAGCATTGCATTTTGGGGAAGGAAACGGTCATCCACACGTACCAAACGCTCTTGGAGGGTTAGCAAGTTCCAAAATTTCACCTCCAAGATGTCGTGTTATGCCACCTAGGACACCTTTGGTTTCCTTTAAGCGAGTGTTCCAAGATGATTTGGGAAGCGCACTACATTCAGGCTACTGGGAATTTCGAGTTCGAGAAAATGGTGGACGTACTGTAGAAGTATTTATATTAGCCAAATATTCGACATGATGACATGAAGTACATCAGATCCTGCATTGCCTGCGTCATTGCCAAATCGACTATTAAGAATCAAGGCCTCTATACTCCATTGCCTACCCATAGTCGACCTTGGGAATCCATTTCCATGGATTACATGTCGGGACTTTTTTCTACTAAGTATGGGAACCACTATGTTTTTGTGGTTGTCGATAGATTCTCAAAGATGGCCATTATGGCAGCCTGTGAGAAGAATATCATAGTAAAAGCCATTGCTAAACTCTTCTTTGAATGAGTGTGGCTACACTTTGGGATCCCACAGCCTATCATCTCATATCGGGGCAATAGGTTTTTTAGTACATTTTGTTCCAGTCTCTGGTCGATGTTGGACACCAAGCTCACTAAGTCCATAGCTTTTCAGCCCCAAACTGATGGCCAGAAAGAGGTCGTCAACAGGTTGATCATACACATTATGCACATGTACAACTCAAAGCATACACACACATGGGATGAGAGACTCCCCTATGTCCAACACAACTATAACTAGGCTCTCTAGAGCTCGACTGGCCACAACCCTTTTTAGGTAGGCTTGGGATTCCAGCCACTATGTCTCATTGATGTGGCCATACCATTTGCATCTACTCAGGAAGATTAAGCTCATGTCCAGTCTAAAGTCGATAAGGCAAACAACTTCATTGAGCACATCCAACATATCCGCTATCAGGTCCACGACATTATGGAAAAATAAAATGCGAAGTACAAGCAACGACATGATCAACATCGGGTGCACACAAGTTTCAGGTGGGCGACGATGTGTGGACTCATTTGTAGAAGGAACGCTTTACCGGAGCCTCTCGGAAACTCAGACCACTCTAATATGGTCCTTACACCATTACCAAGGTTGTGGGAG
>APFE030736642.1:10348-114659 GCA_000404065.3 Pinus taeda | reverse complement strand
AAACCTTATGGGAGCAATGATCCCAGCTTCATACATTCGTTTTACTTCTTTTTCTATTAGGGGAAGAAGTACTGGATTAAATCTTCTCAGTTTCTATTTAAAGGGTTTTTGGTTTTCTTTAAGGGGTATTGTGTGTTGGATAACTGTAGTATCAAAGGATTTAAGGTCCTTATAGTTCCAGACAAACACATCCTGAAACTCTTTGAACAGTTTGATATATTCTGATTTCTTATCAGGAGGTAAGGTTCTAGAAAGCTTGATCATTTTGGGATTTTCAATGGTCCCAATGTTACACTCCTCTATTTCTGCATTGATGGGTTGCATCTTTGGTTTTTTAGAGAGATCATTTGAATAAAAAATGTCTTCTAAAGGAGAAAGACCTGTAGGCAAGAAATTGTCTTTTAACTAAATTACTTCTGTTTCTTCCTCATTAATTTCATCAAGCTCTGTTATCTTTAGTTTCTGTAAATTGGCAGGGTCAAATGTTGTAGGATGTAATATCCTATCTGCTGTTTCAGCTGATATACTTGTGTTTAGTTCATCCTTTTGGTTTTGATCTTCCCTAATGCTTGTGTGAATGTTTAAGTTTGAGAATTCCTCCTTCATGGTTAAAAAATTGTTTATCTGAGTATCATTCTCAAATACTTGCCAATTATTTACATTGTATGGGACAGAGGGCCTGTGTTTGATCTCAGCAGTGAATTGGTGGTTAGGCCCAAAAGGAAGTTTACAGGTGCTTGCAAAGGTTGCCAGACTGTGAGCATGCAAGTTGTGGTTCCTAGGCATTTTGGTGAGCTGATATTCTAGGAAGTTGTTGAGCAAGTCTGTTACTGCCAACCTATAAGACCTTAAACTGGGATCATTTGTAACAAAATTTCCCTTTATCTGTTGGATAATTAAGTCTGAATCCCCCAATATGGAGACTTTGGTCACTCCTAGATTCTTAATTAGTTTGAGACCTAGTAGGAGGGCTTCATATTCTGCCATGTTATTTGTGCATTTGAAGTTAAGCCTATATGCATGACCTAGAGCATGGTCATTTTGAGTATTGTGTATCCATAACCCTGCTCCTACTCCAAGCTTATTTACTAACCCATCAAATTCTAAATGCCATAAGGTTTATTGATCAATGTTGGTTTTAATTGATTTACAGATTTGTTCAGTGGGCAAGTCTAGTCTTGGTGATTCTTGTGACCTATCAGCAGACTCTGTTGTTTTAGTGAGATCAGTGATCTTTTTTTCACCAACAGTGGATTGTTCATTCATATGCCTGGTTTCCTTTGTTTCTAGGAGCTTGAGCTCAGTTTTGGGGCATATGTCAGTATTGTATAGTATGAAGGAGTCCATATCTGAATGGATGGAGTAGATTGGGAAATTTTGGGGCTTATCCTGGATGCTGACCACATATTTCATGAGTGTTTCTCTGTACAATCTCTTTGGCTGGCCAAAGACTGAAATTGTGGCATATGACATGTCTAGTTGCAAAGATCCTTGGAGTTTGGCACCCCAAGATCTTGATAGGAGCATACCATATTTAGATGGATGTTAGCACTACACATCCATTAGAATTCGTTTTGGCTGGATATTGGAATTAGGGATACACAAAGGTCTTTGATCAGGCATAACATCTTACATGCTGGAATCAAATGAAAATAAATCTATATGATCTGGGATGTCTAATCAAGTTTTTCCATATACTGATTGGGCATTAGTTATGAGAGCCCCTGAGTCAAACATGACTTGTGTAATACTTGTCATAAATGTTTAGGCTTCAAAGAATGGAGAGTTCCTCCATCCCTGATTTCCATTGACTTCTGAACCAAAATAAGTTCTGGTTGGTCATCCAGAATGTTGACTGCATCCCAATTTCTGGTACTTGCAATGATCTATTAATTTTGTTGTCTGAAGACCTCATGTTTGGCTAGTTCAGACAGAGGGATTGCAATTTTCAGTTTGCCAATTTCTGTTTCAAGATTGAAAGGTTTTTCCATCTGAACTTTTACATTATGAGCAGCAAATTTTTCCTTTTCTGCTGAATTTTGGGTGAGCATGTCCTGGTCAGGCATATTATTTTGGGATAAGTTTGGGATGGCTCTGTTTTCTAGAGGTTTGCCCAAAATTTCTGTTGGAAGAAGTGGTGTGGGTGTAGGTTTTACTGGGGGTTGTATATCACATACATCTTCCACTGTAACCTCTTTGTGGGGTTTTTTATCTGAGGACTCTGTTAAGGCAGCTTTATCACCAGTTTTCTTGGGCAGTTTGGTGTGTGTTTGTTTGGTATTCTCAGGTACATCTATGGTTCTACTCCTTAACTTGTATTGTTTGCGTACTTCATAGACTGTTGTGTCATACGCTTCTCTGAAATCAAATGACTCACCAGATTTTGCTTGGAACTATTGGTAGTCTTAGGCCTGTTGATCATCTTGTGTTAAGAATACTTGTTCTTCACTATCCAGACCCATTAAATTGATATGGGGATCTTCTATTTGTTCACTAGTGGTTGAGGCCTTTGCATAATTTTCTTGAAATGGAGGTCTGATGTTCTGATCATGACTAGTTCTCCCAGCATTTGGGTTTTGGTTTTTTCTAAAATTGGGATTCCTAGTTGTGTTGCTGGTTTGTCCTTACCAAGAGGACTTTCTCTCCATGGTCTCAACTCTATCTCCCAACCTTTCCATACCCTTCATAATTACATCTAGTTTTTGGTCAAAGGTTGAGGTTTCCTCTTTGAATGTTATTCTTCTCTCATTTTTTGCTCTGGTTCTCTTGGCAATCAGGTTTGCCTCTACACTTACAGCTATATTCTGCATGTCTGCAAGACTTGGAGGTGCTCTTTCTCTTAGTTGATATGCCATGTCTGGGTCAAATCCGTCAGGAAATTTGATCAAGGCCAGATCAGGAGGAGGTCTTAAGTTTTGAGGGATAGCGTTATATACATTGCTGAACCTAGCACAGTAATCTTGAACTGTCTCTTGTGGGCCCCTTTTCAAATTATCATACTCTGTCAGTATGTGTAGGGGGTTTTTCTTCTTTTCCCATCTGTTTAAAAAACTTAGGTATAAGGCATCAGGATTGACTATAGAGCTTGCAGCCAGAGACCTGAACCAATTCCTTACATCCCTTGTCAAACTTTGCACAAAAATTTTCATTCTTACATCTTCATCATCTATCTCATAGTTCTCAAAATAGTCCTGCATCCTCTTGGTGTGTTGCTGGGTAGTATAAGTTCCAGTTCCATCAAAGTGATTTTGCCTTGATAGTCTTGGGGCATTGCCCCTGGATTTGCAGGCAGGACTAAAGGAGCATATCTAGCCATATTTGCAGGGATAAAAGGGGCAACAAGAAGGAGTGGAATAGCTGGAACAACAGGGATAACAGGAGTAAGGTGTGTTGGGGATGGGGGAGTGGGGAAACTACCTTGGGAAGTGGATGAAGAACTAGGATAAGTAGGGGTAGTGTGAGGGTGAACTGATGCTTTCACAGGAGTAGGAATGTAGCTCTGCTGATTTGGCTCAGTATCTGAATCTGAGAGCTCCCCTAGCTGCTCTTGTTTATTTAAGATTTTGGGGATTAAATTGGGGTTTTCAAAGATAGCTGGGGGATTAGGGTCAGGATTGGACCTAGTGTAACGAGATTTCTTCTTTGGAGCCAACTTCTGAGTTTTCTTTCCCTAGTATCCTGTGATAGGACTTTTTAAACAGGAAGCTTATTTCCTTTCACTTGGTATTTTGACATAAGTCCCCAGTGGAGTCGCCATTGATGTTATCACTCAAGTTGTTCCCTGCTTCCTAAAGGGAATACAGCCGAGGTAACCACTGACCAATCTTTTAGCTACAGGTCCTAGCCTACTTGCAACCAGAGAGGGCTCTCTCTTTATAGTTTAGCTTTTGTTGATGAATGTTTTTAGGCTAGCTATGGTGTACTGTTTTGTTTGAATTTGGTGGGTTGGTGAATTCAGATAGAACTGAGATACAGATCATAGGACAGTTTGTTCCATTGGGCAATGGAGTTGAGGTATTTGTGCTACTGAAAGTGGATTTATGAAGACAGAGTGTTGCTGCAGAGCAAGTTAGGCATATGTGAAACAATTTACCAGATTTTTTGATGAAATTATGGAATTAGTGAGTGAAAGGCAATTAAGAATATTTCACGATGCTAAAGAAAGAAACATGAAGGTATTGCTTAAGAGCAGTTAAGAATTCTTAAACAATGTTCACCATGACAGGATTAGTTCAGACATGACCAATTAAGAATTCATATCTATGGCTAATCTAGAAGAAAACATATTTAGAAATAGAGATTGAGCATAGGGTGTTTAAAACAAATCCTAGGCTATTCTTTTTCTCTACTTACTAAGATTATGGAAACATAAGAATTATGGAATACATAGAGAACACATACACAGTTCAGAGAAACTTATTGCTTCAGCAAATGACATAAGAATTCTGCAACTAGACAGAGCCATTCATTTCCATCTTTAGATAGCTTAAGAACCAGAAATCTCCATCCGCAATTTGTATTATCAAAAAATGTCTCCAGAATACAATAGATCTCTTCAGAAAGAATTACACTACAACCGACCCTCAATGTGTTATCTGAGGGGATATATATACAAAAATAGGGTACAAAATATCACAGTAGAGAGTTATTGTGCAATAAATTGCACCACCAACTCTCTTACAAAAAGTAAATGAAAACATAAATATAACATTTAATGCTAAGATAGTTGATATTTTTCTGTCAGACAATTTTTTGAATTTAAGGCTCTGGAAAGTGGGGCGTAGTTGTGCCTTTAACTCTGCGTTAATTGAGCCTACTGTCTGGGTGCATTGCTGAGTCACTTGTACGGCTGCCTGTTGTACTTGTGTGCTGATCTGCCTGCTAACCTGTCTGCTGACCTGTAAACTTTGATTTTTCTCAAAAAAGGCAAAAGCAAAGTGGAATTATCTGGGCAAAATCTCCAGCATCACTTGCCACCAATCAGTTGGAGGTAGCTAATGCCTCCTCATTTTTACTATTGTTTCATCTGCCTCTGTATCTCTGTAAAAGTTTGGAGGGACTTCGAACAGATGATTTATTTCATGTTCAATAAAGAACAGATTTTCTAGCTTGTCATAGAGAGACTGCCCAGAGGGAGGCCCTGCTTCTTCTGTGGAGCTGTTGGATGTTGTTATCTGGTTTTCAACATAATTGTTGATCCTTGTCATATACTGATTATATGACAACAGCTGTCCTGTGCCAGTCACTAGGCTTGGCAGTCCTTTGTCCTGTAGTATAGTCATTTTCGCTCTAAATTCATCTATCTCTGCCTTCATCTCCTGACATTTCCTCTCCAAAGTTTGAGTAAAATTCCTCAAGGTTAGTACCTTTTTGGCTGTCAAGATTGTATCTGTTCTGCTGCTTATTTGTAGAGCAGCCAGTTCCTCTCTAGTGAGGTTATTGAGGAAATGAATCATTCTGGTGGCCTGCTCGGGCATTATTCCCAGGGCTCTCTTGGCTCTCTGTATTTCCACACGAGCCACATCTATCAGCTCAACCTGCTCAAAAATTGCCTGAATGGACCTCCATTGGTCCTGTATAGATTGGCCAATTTTAGCCCAAATAATCTTCTTTATTTCTGCTAGGTTTTTACCTAGCAGCAATTCACTTTCCAGATTTTTTACTTTGGCCTCTAAGGCCTTTATTTCTCTTTGTTTCTCTGCTACCGTCATTTTTGATTTATCATAACTGGTCTCTAGCTTGGCCAATTTTTCCTTGGCAACATTTATTTCAGTTACCTGAGTTTCAAGCTCTTTAACAGCTTTCATCAACTCCTCCATGCCCATGCTGGATTCTGCTGCTGCTATTGCTTCTACTGTTGCTCCTGTTGTTGATGTAGCTGTGGTAGGTGCTGGAATAGCAGGAAGGGCTGTTGCTGCTTGTGTTGGTGGGGCAGGTTCAAGATTTTTTGATAATTGAGGGGGCTGGGAGGCTGATTCCCCTTGCTTATCCTACAGTGCTTTCTCTAATTCTGCCTCCATTTGTAATATTCTTTGGTTCATAACCAGAAGCAGCTCCATAGCATCATCTACTTGCTTTTCTTGTGCAAGTTCTATTGTTTGAGGGTGAATGGTAGGAGGCAATTTTGCCTGCCTTCTTAGTGCAGTGATGTCATCCTCTTTCTTCTTCATAAGGGCTCTAACACCCTTCGGATCCTTTGGGTCATGTCCCAAATCAACTATTATTTCCTCCAGAGTCTTTATTCTATTGTCTTTTGCAGAGGAAGACAATCTTTCAAAATCAAGCTACCTGTTTGTATTCTTCAGGGCTTCCTTTAGCTGATGGGCCAACATTGCCCTGTCAGCAAGTGTTGCATACACCATTTCCCTAGTCTATTTGTGCAGCTCAATCTGATCCATGGGGTGTATGTCTTTGGAAAAGACCTCCAGGTTTGTTCTGTAGTAATCTGCTGGAGTCTTTGGATGTGGGACTTTAGGCTTGAGATGGGTGAAGATCATTTTCTCTTCCTTTAGGTCATAGGCAGCCATCAATCTTTGCTTTTTGGCTGGAGTTGTCTTTAGGAATTGCTCATAGAGCACTCTTACCAGTTCATTCTATGCCTTGATCTCTATGAAGCTTCATTTGACTGCAGTTGTTTTCTTGCCCTGTTGTCTTGAGGAGGACACCTCTGTGGTATGCTGCTGGGCCTGTTCTAGCTGAAATGAGCTAGTGGCAGTCTGTTGGCTTTCTGCCCGTTCTTCACTTATGTCTCCTTCTTCTGTTTTAGGGTCTACTCTTGGCCTCTGGTTGCTGTGATGACCCTGTTGGAGGTGTTACCTCCTCTCTGTCTCTCTTTCTTCCTCTCTCATCATTGAGAGGAGTCTGCAAAACTGGGATTTGGGTTTGTTCAGTTTGCTGTGGAGGGGCCTGCTCTGATTGCTGATCCTTTGATGTGCTGGGCTGCCTTGTTTCTACCTATTGTTGTTCATCCATATTCTCCTTTCCCTTTGTTGTAGTTGTTGTTGCTGGAGCTTGCTGGGTGTCCTGTACAGCTGGAGAAGTAGAGGTGCCTTCTCCTGCTTGGACTGGTTGTTTGAACAAGACCTGTTGACAAGAATCCAAGTCAAGAGTTTTTTCCAAGTCCTTTACAGTCTACTCCATTTTTTCTTCCTGAGTCAATTCCTCTACTATTGGGTCAGGTACCCATTCATCTTGGTTAGCAAAGTGTTGTATTTGTGGGTATGGGCAATGGTTATGAGCTAGTAGCCTATATTTGACCCTCCTGGCACTGATGAAACCTTCAGGGTCATAAGGGACCCACCAGAAGCTTTGTTTGAGTTTGAGTTGCTGCCCTAGTATTTGATCCGCTTCTTGCCAACCATCTTTCTTGTTCATGACAAATGGGCCTAGGTGGTCTCTGAACTTTAGGTTGGCCTTTTTCTTGGCACTTTGAAAGTGTGTCAGATCAGAGTTTATAAGTTGTCTGTAGTATTCCAGGGAAAATAGTCTCATAGGCACATATTTTGGGAGCCTGTAGGGACAGAGCTCACAACCATAGATTCTGATGACTGTGTGATTTTGGTACAAGTACCAATCACCTATCTTGTAACTCCTAGATAGCTGCAATATTTTCTGCATATCCTTGGACAATCGGATAAGAGGGGTCCTCTTTAAGAGGCATGTGACTGGATACACAAACTAATCAATGAATTCACAGTATGAGTAGGGGGAATTCTGGACTTGGTGGAAGACTGAAGACCAGAAGATAACAGACCTCCTCTCACCCTATGAGTCTAGCTTCTTGATTGAGCACTGGAAGCAATCTATTTGATAGTACAAGAATAGGTGATAGACGTATGATGAATACTTGAATATTTCCTCCCTCTTCAGTCTTGACAATTGATCATGTATCTTATTGGCAATATATTTGGCATAATTGTACTTCATAGCAGGGGGCTTCACAAGGCTATATGAAGAGAGCATGACCAGCACAGTTATATGAACATGCTTATTTGTAGTGAACCCTAGCACAGATGTTAGCATATCTACCAGCAGCTTTCCAACCTCATTGAAATCTGCATAAGAAAAAGGAGGTGGCCCAGAAGGTTGGCAGTCTGCTTTCATGAATTTCCTGGCTATTGCAGCAATGTCTATGCTAAAGAGCTTGGAGCCCTCATCTAGCAAGTAGTTCATGGAGAAAGGGTATAGCAGCTGGGTCTGCTTGTAGTTCAGCATTTGGTTGATGGAATCTGGTGTTATATAAAAGAGGATGCTCCCAGATGGAGACTTCACAGCTCTGAGTTTCTGGTCATAATTTTCTACACAGAGGTGGATGACTTCAGGGAAAATGTTCACAGAAGGTAGGCAGTATGTGGGCAGATTGGATTCCCAGATGCCATACAGGTCACTATTTTCCAAGTGACTGTTTCTTAGCTGGCAATATGTTTGTAAGTGATTCCTCTCTGTCACAAAGTCTGTAATGAGGGCATCACTGTCCACCAGTGGCATAGCTTCTAGTTCTTTGTTAGGTGGATTTATAGGAGCTACATCCAGAGCAGCTGGAGTGGCCATTGTCTGGTTTTAGCTGGATGTTTACTGGATTTTCAAGCTTGATATAAATGTTGAGGAATGCTTGCTAACCTCTGTTTGCAGTGAGCAATTTTTACAGTGCAAGGAGGCTGTTACATGCTTAATGAATCTGTGGGGCACTCTGTTTTGAAGAAGCAGAGTGTGTTGAGCTAATTAGCTGGTTACTTGCAGGGTATTTCTTTAGCAGGGGTGAGGGAACTGCTAACTTAGTTTTCTAGCCGGTAGCTCGGCTCCTTTAATTGCTTTTTGTGGTAAAATTGTGAATTTTACAGAGGGGCACGGGTTTCTTCGAGAATTTTGTCATGCAGGGGTTTCAGTGGCTTCTTCAGTAAATTTCAGTGGTGAATTTATCAATGGGAAGCTTTTGACAGAGTTCTTATGCAGGAAATTAGGATAGCAAAGGAGAGTAGTGGGTAAAGAGGACGCCTGCGGCAAATACCTGGTTTTTATGGCGTGGGAGTTGTTTGCACCGGTCGAATTGCAGGAATTGCAGGTACTTGGGTTGATAATGGAGGCGGCAGCAACTTTGGTGCATGGCTTTTGAGTTTTGACCGTTGCACGTCGATTTTCGCATGCAGAGGAGCTCAGGAAATAGTAAAAAACAATGCGAAATAACGGTTAATTCTCGCCTTTTTATGCATTTTTGGCATATTGGCACCTTTTTGATGATGATGTCATGCTGACATCATCATGGGCCCGGGTACGAATGGGTGATGTGGCATCTGACGTGGGTGCCCACGTGGCAGTGACACGGTGGCAGGGTGGACAGGGTGACACGATGGCAGGGTGCGACGTGGAGGCCTGGTGGCGGCAAGGATGGGTGACGTCACGCTGATGGGGGCGTGACGTCAGCGTGGGGAGGAGGAGGTAAGTGGTTTCCTCGGAGGGGCTTAGGGCGGTAAGCGGTATCGAGGGGTGGGGCAGCGAACACCGTGGGCGCCTGACGCGTGGCGGGGGTACGGCAATAATATCACCCAGTCCCCGGACGCAAAAGGTCGGGCGGGTTGTGTACAAGATTGACCGCCGTCCGTTGGATGCGCGGGGCGGAAGATCGTGAGGCGGGCGGCGATTGTGATATGCCGGCGAGTTAGGTAAGGGGGACCCGCCCCGATATAAAAATATGTTTAATTAAATAGGGCGTGGGGGGGTTAGAAACTTTAGGATTTCGGGTTTTATGGGTTAGGAGCGCCATTTATTAAAAAAAACTTTATAATAAAGTGGGTTTTGGGCGGAAGAAGGGGAAATGGGTAAATGAGGGCGGGGTATCAGATTTTTTGGGTTTTAACCATAGTTGTTTGAAAGAAGCCATGGTTTTTAGGGACAAAGGGGTTAATACCAACCCCAGATAGTTTAACATTTCCCCAAGGAAGGGTTATATAGCTATAATGCTAGGGGGAGGGTATTTATAGATATTTTTTGGGAAATTTTCCATAGTTTCTAATAGAATTATGGAAAGGGGAAGTTAGGGAGCTAAATAGTACATTAGTGGTTAATATGGCTTTGTGAGGTGAATGAAGGTGTAAAGCTAAGTTCTAATACGTAAAACTTAACTTAGGATTTTGAGGATAAATGAAATGATGAGAAAGATATTTTACACAAAAAATGTGGCTTCTTTTCATGTCTGAACTTCATGGTTTGATCAAGTAGTTTGTCATGAAATGAAGTGGAACTGGACACCTGAGCAGATCTCAAGGCTCTTGGGGGTGTTAGTAAAATGAAGTTTGGGGGAAAATAGGGGAAATTAGACATGCTTCCAATGCTTGTCCTCCACTCTCTTCTTTTAATGCCAACATACTGAGTGGCATGAGTTTTTGCACTTAGTAAGCCAATTGGTGATGGCCCTCCATTTCTGCAACCTTGCACTACTTACCCATCCTAGTAATCCTAACATTTTTTCTTCATTTAAAGTGGGTGCACTTGAATTAGCAGACCCCGATTGTCATCTTTTTCTTTTGACTGCCCTCCTATCTAAACTTACCCTTATCTCTTCCAAGGCCCCAGATTAAGTTGTTGGGCACCTTTATTTCTCTACCTAGCTAGTCATCTGCCAAGCTTGAGCTGTTTGGTCAGGGAACATTCTCTATTCTGCAGCAAGAAATTTAACCATGGCATGGTCCAGTTTAGATTGTTGGGCCACCCATCAAATGTGTTCAGCAGCAGTATTTGCATAACATGACACTGCCAAATAAGCTAGTAGTGGCATTTTGACTGGCCACTTTCCTGGTCTTTAGTTTGGGGTTCATTTTCACTTTTCTCTTGACCACTTGATTTTCTTGCCTTTTGATTATTCTTTTAAGGCATACCCTCTTTTCATTTTTTAATTTTCATAGCATGTACACAAAATATGGAACCTTTGCAGCCTGCAATGATGAACATATTTAGCCCTTCCACTGTCAATCATGAAAGATGAAACCCATTGGTATAGAAACCTAACAGTGGCTCCACTTGGGGATGGCTTTTCCTAGTGGAAAGCCAAGAACAGCAAGTCAGATGGTCTTATTTTCTTCTTCTCACTGTAGTGAATTTGCTCTAGTATTGCCACCTTTGATCTGAAACCAATGAGCTGGTATGCAGTGTCTCATGACCTCATTTGTGCAAGGATTAACATTTCATGACTTGCTAACATGTATCACTACCTATCATTGGTTTTCTGCTCTGAAGACCTTGCTTAATTATGTTCATTGAGTTTTTTCAAGTATCTATGTCATTTTTGATATGGTTTTGCTGATCATTCTTTAAAATCTATTGTAGTTTCTCTTCTATATATCTACTGTAAAAAAGAAAAATGCTTGAAAATATAGACATTTATGTACAATATGGGGCTATCCTATGCTCATGGATCATAGTAGTGCTTGAGCATTCTCCCATTGACTGGGCCTTCATCATTGTTTGACCCATCTAGACTCTTGAGAAAGAAGGTATTGTTACCTTGCACAGCTTGAATTATTAATGGCCCTTTCCACAGAAAGTCAAATTTGCATGCTTTCCTTTGCCTTCCCTTCTAGAGTCCCATTTCAATACTTTGTTGCCTATGAAAAAGTCCTCAGCTTTTGTTCTTTTTTCAAACACCTTTTTAATCTTTTCCTGTAGAACCTGGGTTATATGATACACTTCTTCCCTTGTTTGTTGTAAGTGAATTGTTTGATTGATCCTTCTCTGGATATCATTGGGTTCAGCCTGTATTTCCTGCAGCAATTTGATCACAGGGATCCCAAGGGATGATGGGAATACAGCTTCCAGGCCATATACCAACTCATATGGGCTAGTACCAATAGATCTTTTAGTGGTCAACCTATCTGCCCATAGTGCATTTACCAGCTTCTTATGCCAATTCTTTTTGTTCTCCTCCAAGACCTTTTTAATGATGTTGATTAGGCTTTTATTGGAGGACTCAGCTAGGCCATTGCCTTGAGGGTAATAGGCTGTTGAATGACCTAGGGTGATATGATATTTGTGACAGAAGTTGATCATTCTCTTCGATTTAAAGGCAACTGCATTATCTGTTATGATTTTCTCTGGGCAGCCAAATCTAGACAAGATATTGGTTTCTAGGAATTGTATGATAATTGAATCATTTTCTTGTCTACAAGGTATGGCCTCTATCCATTTGGTGAAGTAATAAGTAGCTGTCAGGATCCATCTATGCTGGCCTGATGATGAAGGGTGAATTTCCCCAATGAAGTCTAAGCCCCATTGTTGAAATGGTTTTTCAGTTGTGATGGGCTTGAGGGGTAAGGGAAGCAACTTTTTCTTCCCTTCAAAGATCTTACATTTATGACATGACATTACAAACTTTTTTTTGAATCAGTAAACAGGAGGGCCAATAAAATCAGCCCTCAGGATTTTATCAGCTGTGGATTTCAATATAAGTGCCCTCCACAGTCTCCTGCATGAAATTCTCTAAGGACCTTATCAGCTTCATCTGAAGTTAGGCAGTTAAGCAGGACACCTTCATGATTTTTACCAAAATAAAACATTGTCTATGATACAAAAATTTGTAGCTTTCAATTTTAAAATCTGTCTTGTTATGGATAACCTTGGGAGCACTGCAGGTTAATAATACAAAACATATGTCAGCATACCAAGGTGATTGTAAAAAGGCTTGATTGATCTGTGGGGTCGCCATCTCCTGTTCGTTATCCAGTTCATTGATGTCAAGGGCTTGGAAATTAGTTTCAGTCATTAGTTTAGCTAGCCCTTGTCCTTTTATAAGTTTTGTTGGTTTGATTTCTATATCATATTCCAGAATGTCGGCAATCCATTTGCCCCTCTTGCCTTCCGTTCCCTCTTGAGTTAAAACGTCTTTGACTACTGCATTGGGCACATATGCAACTATGTGAGAGTATAGGATATAAACTCTGAAATCCTTTATGGATTTTACAAGGGCATATGCTTGCTTTTCCATGATTTTGTACTTGAGTGGGGCATCCATAAGGGCTCTACTGGAAAAGGAAATAGGTTTTCACATCCCAAGTCGTCCTTTTGTAGTAAGACAACAACAATTGTATTTTCAGAAGCAAAGGAGAAGATTATAAAATCTCTATCAAAACTAGGGCTTGTAAGCACAGGTGTTTTTGTCAAAGCTATCTTGATTTCTTCAAAAGCTTGTTTACCCTCAATTGTCCATTTGACCTTGGCATCTTTCTTGAGCATATTGTTCAACAATCTTATTAGCTCAGCCAAGTTAGGAATAAATATTCTTAGGAAATTAATCTTTCCTAAAAAGGCTTGTAATTCTTTGATGTTTCTTGGATGGGGAACCTGAAGTATAGCCTGAATCCTATCAGGGTCAATTGTTATGCCATCCTTTGAAATTATATGACCTAGGAGTTTTCCTTCTTCCAGGCCAAATAGTGATTTCTTTAGGTTCAAAGAAATGCCATACTTTCTGCAAATCAAGAACACTTGTCTGAGGTGTTTTAAATGTTCTTGGTCTGATTTTGAGAAGGCTGTTAGATCATCAAGGTATATGACTAAGAAATCATGGATTTCTTTGGCAAAGGCTATGTCCATTGCCCTTTGAAATGTGGCCCTAGCATTCTTGAGTCCAAAAGGCATTTTGGCATATTTGAAAGTTCCCCAAGGTGTGGTGAAAGCTTTTTTAGCTTGATCATCTGGGTGAACCAAAATTTGATTGTATCCTGAGAAGCCATCTAATAGTGAGATCCTTGAAGCTCCTACTACCCTTTGTAAGATGTGATCCATTTTTGGCAAGGGGTAGTGGTCTTTGAGAGAGACTTTGTTTAAGTTTCTCAGATCAACACAAAGTGTTATCTCCCCAGTTTTCTTTCTTGTAGGTACAAAGTTAGAAATCCATTCAGAAAATCTTATAGGTGCAATAATCCCAGCTTCATACATTCGTTTTACTTCCTTTTAAATTAGGGGGAGAAGCACTGGATTCCCTCTTCTCAGTTTCTGTTTAAAGGGTTTCTGGTTTTCTTTTAGGGGTATTGTGTGCTGGATAACTGTAGTATCGTAGGATTTAAGGTCCTCATAACTCTAGGCAAACACATCATGAAACTCTTTGAACAATTTAATATATTATGATTTCTTATCAGGAGGTAAGTTTCTAGAAAGCTTGACCATTTTGGTATTTTCAATGGTCCCAATGTTACACTCCTCTATGTCTGCATTGATGGGTTGCATCTTTGGTTTCTTAGGGAGATCATTTGAATCAAAAATGTCTTCTAAAGGAGTAAGACCTGTGGGCAAGAAATTATCCTTTAGTTGAATTACTTCAGTTTCTTCTTCAATAATTTCATCAAGATCTGTTACTTTTAGTTTTTGTAAATTGGCAGAGTCAAAGGTTGTAGGATGTAATATCAGATCAACTGTTTCAGCTGATATACTTGTGTTCAGTTCATCTATTTGGTGTTGATCATCCCTAATGCTTGTGTCAATGTTTAAGTTTGAGAATTCCTCCTTCATGGTCAAAAAATTGTTTATCTGAGTATCATTCTCAAATACTTGCCAATTATCTACGTTATCTGGGACAGAAGGCCTGTGTTTAATCTCAGCAGTGAATTGGTGTTAGGCCCAAAAGGCAGTTTACAGGTGCTTGTAAAGGTTGCTGAACTATGAGCATGCAAGTTGTGTTTCCTAGGTATTTTGGTAAGCTGGTATTCCAGGAAGTTGTTGAGAAAATCTGTCACTGCTAACCTATAAGACCTTAACTTGGGATCATTTGTGACAAAAGTTCCCTTTATCTGTTGTATAATTAGGTCTGAATCCCCCAATATGGAGACTTTGGTCACTCCTAGACTCTTAATTAGTTTGAGACCTAGTAAAAGGGCCTCATATTCACCCATGTTATTTGTACATCTAAAGTTAAGCCTATATGCATGACCTAGAGCATGGTCATTTTGAGTATTGTGTATCCATACCCCTGCTCCTACTCCTGGCTTATTTACTGAGCCATCAAATTCTAAATACCACAAGGTCTCTTGATCAATGTTTGTTTCAATGGATTTACAGACTTGTTCAGTGGGCAAGTCTAGTTTTAGTGATTCTTGTGATCTATCATCAGACTCTGTTGGTTTGATTACATCAGTGATCTTTTGATCTGGAGCTGTGGATTGTTCATTCATATGCCTAGTTTCCTTTGTTTCTAGGAGCTTGACCTCAGTTTTGGGACATATATCAGCATTGTATAGTATGAAGGAGTCCATGTCTAAATGAATGGAGTAGATTGGGAAGTTTTGGGGCTTGTCCTGACTGCTAACCACATATTTCATGAGTGTTTCTCGGTACAGTCTCTTTGGCTGGCCAAAGACTGAAATTGTGGCATATGACATGTCTAGTTGCAGAGATCCTTGGAGTTTGGCACCCCATGATCTTGATAAGAGCATACCATATTTGGGTGGAATGTCAGCTACTACTACATCCATTAGAATTGTTTTGGCTCGATATTGGACTAGAGATACACAGAGGTCTTTGATCAGGCCTAAACATCTCACCTGGCTGGAATCAAATGAAAACAAATCTTTGTAGAGTCTGGTGATATCTAATTCAAGTTTTTCCATTACTGATTTGGGCATTAGGTTATGAGAGGCCCCTGAGTCAAACATGGCATTGTGTAGTACTTTGTCATAAATATTTAGGCTTACATAGAATGGAGGAGTCCCTCCATCCACTGATTTGTCATTGCCTTCTAAGCCAAAAATCAGCTCTGGTTGGCCATCCAGAATATTAACTGCATCCTTATTTTTTGCTACTTGTAATGATCTATTAATTTTTTGTCTGAAGACCTCATGTTTGGCTAATTCTGAAAGAGGAATTGCTATTTTCAGTTTACCAATTTCTGTTTCAAGATTGAAAGGTTTTTCCATCTGAATTTTTATATTGTGAGCAGCCAGTTTTTCTTTTTCTGCTGAATTTTGGGTGACCATGTCCTGGTCAGGTACACTGTTTTGGGGTATGCTTGGATTGGGTATGTTTTCTAGAGGTCTGCCCAAGATTTCTGTTGGGTGAAGACATGCAGGTGTAGTTTTTATTGGAGGCTGTACATCAGATACATCTTCCACTGTGACCTCTCTTTGGGGCTTTTTATCTGAGGACTCTCTGAAGACAACTTTATCATTGGACTTCTTGGTAGTTTGTTGTTTGTTTGTTTGGTATTCTCAGGTACATCTATGGTTCTACTTCTTAACTTGTATTTTTTGTGTACTTCGTAGACTGCTGTGTCATACCCTTCTCTGAAATCAAATGACTCACCAGATTTTGCTTGGAATTGCTTGTATTCTTGGGCTGGTTGGTCATCTTGTGTTAAGAATACTTGTTGTTCGTTGTCCAAACCCATTAGATTGATGTGGGGATCTTCTATTTGTTCACTAGTGGTTGAGGCCTCTGCATAGTTCTCTTGAAATGGAGGTCTGATATTTTGATCAGGACTAGTTCTCCCAGCATTTGGGTTTTGCTTTTTTCTGAAATTGGGATTCCTAGTGGTGTTGCTTGTTTGCCCTTCCCAAGAGGACTTTCTCTCCATGGTCTCAACTCTATCTCCCAACCTCTCCATACCCTTCATGATTGCATCTAGCTTTTGGTCAAAGGTTGAGGGTTCATCTTTAAATGTTGTTCTTCTCTCATTTTTTGCTCTGGTTCTCTTGGCAATCAGGTTTGCCTCCACACTTACAACTATATTCTGCATGTCTGCAAGACTTGGAGGTGCTCTTTCTCTTAATTGATATTCCATATCTGGATCAAATCCATCAAGGAATTTGATCAAGGCCAGATCAGGCGGAGGTCTCAAGTTTTGAGGGATGGCGTTATATACATTGTTGAACCTAGCACAGTAATCTTGAACTGTTTCTTGTGGACCCCTTTTCAAGTTATCATACTCTGTTAGTATGTGTAGAGGGTCTTTCTTCTTTTACCATCTGTTTAAAAAACTTAAGTATAAGGCATCAGGATTGAGTATAGAATTTGTAGCTAGGGACCTAAACCAGTTCCTTACCTCCCCTGTCAAACTTTGCACAAAAATTTTCATTCTCACATCTTCATCATCTATCTCATAGTTCTCAAAATAGTCTTGCATTCTCTTGGTGTGTTGTTGGGCTGTATAAGTGCCAGTACCATCAAAGTAAGTGATTTTGCTTTGATAGTCTTGGGGCATTGCCCCTGGATTTGCAGGCAGGTGTAAAGGAGCATATCTAGTCATATTTGCAGGGAGAAAAGGGACAGCGAGAAGGAGTGGAACAGCTGGAACAACAGGGATAACAGGAGTAAGGTGTGTTGGGGATGGAGGAGTGGGGAAACTACCTTGGGAAATGGATGAGGAACTAGGATAAGTAGGGGTTATGTGAGGGTGAACAGATGCTTTGACAGGAGTGGGAATATAGCTCAGCTGAATTGGTTATGTATCTGAATCTGAGAGCTCTCCTAGCTGCTCTTGCTTCTTTAAGATCTTGGGGATTAAATTGGGGTTTTCAAAGACAGCTGGGGGGTTGGGGTCAGGGTTGGACCTAGTGTAACGAGATTTCTTCTTTGGAGCCAGCTTCTCAGTTTTCTTTCCTTGGTATCTTATGATAAGGTTTAGATAGGAAGCTTATTTCCTTTCAATTTGTAATTTTGAAATAAGTCCCCAGTGGAGTCGCCATTAATGTTAACACTCAGGTTGTTCCCTACTTCCTAAAGGGAATACGGTCGAGGTAACCACTGACCAATCTTTTAGCTACAGGTCCTAGCCTACCTGTAACCAGAGAGGGCTCTCTCTTTATAATTTAACTTTGTTGGTGGATGATTTTAGGCTAGTTATGGTGTGCTGCTTGTTTGAGTTTGGTGGGTTGGTGAATTCAAATAGAGCTGAGGTATAAATTATAGAACAATTTGGTCCATTGGGCAATGGAGTTGAGGTAATGTGCTGCTGAAGAATGTTTATGAAGGCAAAGCGTTGCTGCAGAGCCAGACATGCATCTCTGGAACAATTTTTTAGATTTATGTAATGAAGTTATGGAATTAGTGAGTGAAAGGCAATTAAGAATCTTTCACTATGCTAACAAAGGAAAAATGAAAGTATTGCTTAAGAGCAGTTAAGAATTCTTAAACAATATTCACAATGATAGAATTAGCTTAGACATGAGCAATTAAGAATTCATATCCATGGCTAATCCAGAAGAAAACATATTTAGAAATAGAGATTGAGCATAGGGTGTTCAAACAATCCTAGGCTATTCTTTTTCTCTATTTACTATGATCATGAAAATATAAGAATTATGGAATACACAGAAAGCACATACACAGTTCAGAAAAACTTATTGCTCCAGCAAATGACACAGGAATTCTGTAGCACAACAGAGCCATTCATTTCCACCTTCAGAAAACATAGGAATCAGGAACTCCACCAGCAATTTGTATTATCAAAATATCTCAAGTATATAATAGAGCTCTTTAGAAAGAGTTTTCACTACAACCGACCCTCAATATGTTCTCTGAGGAGATATATATACAAAATAGAATACAAAATATCTCAATAGTGAGTTATTGTGCAATAAATTGCACCACCAAATCTCTTACAAAAAGTAAATGAAAAACATAACTACAACATTTAATGCTGAGATGGTAGCTATCTATCTGTCAGACAACTTTTGACTTTATGGCTAAGGAAAGTGGGCTGTAGTTGTGCCTTTAATTCTACGTTAATTGAGCCTGCTGTTTGAGTGCTTTGGTGAGTCACTTGTACGGATGCTTCTGTGATACCTGCGTGTTGATCTGTCTGTTGACCTGTACTGTGACTGAGACTTGATTTTTCTCAAAAAGGAATAACATAGTGGCATTATCTGGGCAGAATTTCTAGCATTGCCCGCCACCAATCAGCAGGAGGTAGTTGATGCCTCCTTATTTTCACCAGTGTTTCATCTACTTCTGTATATCTGTAGAAGTTTGGAGGCACCTCAAACAGATGATTTATCTCATGCTCAATAAAAAAAATATATTTTCTAACTTGTCATACAGAGACTGCCCAGAGGGAGGCCCTGCTTCTTCTGTGGAGCTGCTGGATGCTGTTATTTGATTTTCAACATAATTGTTGATCCTTGTCATATACTAATTATATGACAGTAGTTGTCCTGTGCCAGTCACTAGGCTTGGCAGTCCTTTATCCTGCAATATTGTCATTTTTTCCCTGAATTCATCAATTTCTACTTTCATTTCCTGACAGTTTCTCTCCAGAGTTTGAGTGAAGTTCCTCAAGGTCAACACTTTCTTAGTTGTCAGGATGGTGTCTGTTCTGCTGTTTATCTCTAGAGCTGCCAATTCCTCCCTAGTGCGGTTATTGAGGAAATGTATCATTTTATTGGCTTGCTCAGGCATGACTCCGAGTGCTGTTCTAGCTCTTTGTATTTCCACATGAGCCATGCCTATTAGTTCAACCTACTCATATATTGCCTGGATTGACCTCCATTGGTCCTGTATTGATTGGCCAATTTGGCCCAAATTATCTTCTTTATTTCTGCTAAGGTCTTGCCTAGGAGCAATTCCTTTTCCAAAGTTTTTACTTTGGCCTCTAAGGCCTTTATTTCTCTTTGTTTTTCTGCCACTGTCATCTTGGACTTATCATAGCTGGTCTCCAGCTTGGCCAGTCTATCCTTAGCTTCATTTAGTTCTGTTACTTGAGTCTCAAGCTCTTTGACAGCTTTCATCAAGTCCTCCATACTCATGCTGGATTCTGTTGCTGCTGTTGCTTCTGCTATTGCCCCTGTTGTTGATGTAGCTGTGGTTGGTGCTGGAGTGGCAGGAGGGGCTGCTGCTGCTTGTGTAGGAGGGGCAGGTCCAAGAGTTGTAGATGTTTGAGGGGGCTTGGAGGCTGACTCCCCTTGCTTATCCTGCAATGCCTTCTCTAATTCTGCTTCCATTTTCAATATTCTTTGATTCATCATCAGAAGCAGCTCCATGGCATCATCTACTTGCTTTTCTTGTGCAAGTTCTGTTGTTTGAGGGTGAATGGTTGGAGGCAATTTTGCCTGCTTTCTTAGTGCAACAATGTCATCCTCTTTTTTCTTCATAAGGGCCCTAACACCCTTTGGATCCTTTGGGTCATGTCCCAGATCAATGATTATGTCTTCCAAAGTCTTTATTCTGTTGTCCTTAGCAGAGGAAGACAACCTTTCCAAATCAAGCTGTGTATGTGTGTTCTTTAGTGCTTCTTTTAACTGATGGGCCAGCATGGCCCTGTCTACAAGTGTTGCATACACCATTTCCCCAGTCTGTTTGTGCAGCTCAATCTGATCCATGGGGTGTATGTCTTTAGAAAAGACCTCCAAGTTTGTTCTAAAGTAACCTGGAGAGGTTTTGGGATGTGGAACTTTAGGCTTTAAATGAGTAAAAATCATTTTTTCCTCTTTGAGATCATAGGCAGCCATCAATCTTTGTTTTTTGGCTGGAGTTGCCTTCAAGAATTGATCATAGAGTTGCACTCTAAAAAATTCATTATGTGCCTTGATCTCCATGAAACCTCCTTTGATCCTAGCTGGTTTCTTGCCCTGTTGCCTTGAGGAGGATACCTCTGTGCCTTGTTGCATGGCCTGTTCTAGCTGAAATGAGCTAGTGGCAGTCTGCTGGTTGGATTGCCTTTCTTTGTTGTGGCTTTCTGCCCTTTCCTCACTGATATCTCCCTCCTCTATTTCAGGGTCAATCCTTGGCCTCTTGGCTTCTAGTTGCTGTGTTGACCCAGTTGGAGGTGTGACCTCCATTCTATCTCTCTTTTTTCCTCTCTCTTCATTGAGAGGTGTTTGCAGAACTGGGATTTGGGGTGGTCCAGTTTGCTGTAAAGGGGCTTGCCCTTGAATTTGATCCTTTGAGGTGTTGGGCTGCCCTGTCTCTGTCTCTTGTTGTTCATCCATTATTTCTTTGCCCTTTCCTGTAGTGGTTGTTGTAGGAGCTTGTTGGGTGGTCTGTGCAGCTGGAGCAGTGGAAGTGCCTTCTCCTACTTGGACTGGTTGTTTGAACAAGACCTGTTGACAAGAATCCAAGTCAAGAGTTTTTTCTAAATCTTTCACAGTCTGCTCCATTTTCTCTTCCTGAGTCAATTCTTCTACTATTTATTCAGGTACCCATTCATCTTGGTTTGCAAAGTGTTCTATTTGTGGGTATGGGCAATGTTTATAGGCTAGCAGCCTATACTTGACTCTCCTAGCACTGATGAAACCTTCAGGGTCATAAGGGACCCAACAGAAGCTTCTTTTGAGTTTGAGCTATTGCCCCAGTATTTGATAAGCTTCTTGCTAGCCATCTTTCTTATTCATGACGAATGGGCCTAGGTGGTCTCTGAACTTTAGATTAGCTTTCTTCTTGGCACTGTGGAAGTGTGTAAGATCGGAGTTTATGAGTTGTATATAGTATTCCAGGGAAAACAACCTCATAGGCACATACTTTGGGAGCCTGTAGGGACAGAGCTCACAACCATAGATTCTGATAACTGTGTGATTTTGGTACAAATACCAATCACCTATTTTGTAATTCGTGGACAATTGTAAGATTTTCTGCATATCTTTGGACAATCTGGCAGGAGGAGTCCTCTTTAGGAGGAATGTGACTGGATAAACAAACTGGTCAATAAATTCATAGTATGAATAGGGAGAATTCTGGACTTGGTGGAAGACTGAAGACCAGAAGATAACAGACCTCCTCTCACCCTGTGAGTCTAGCTTCTTGATTGGGCACCGGAAGCAATCTGTTTGATAATACATGAACATGTGATAGATGTATGATGAATACTTAAATATTGCATCCCTATTCAGCCTTGACAATTGGTCATGAATCTTGTTGGCAATATACTTGGCATAATTGTACTTTACAGCAGGGGGTTTCTCAAGGCTATATGCAGACAGCATGACCAGCACAGTTTCATCAACATGCTCATTTATGGTGAACCCCAGCACAGAGGTTAACATATCCACCAGCAGCTTGCCTACCTCATTGAAATTTTCATATGAAAAAGGAGGTGGCCCAGAAGGTTGGCAGTCTGCGTTGATGAAATTCTTGGCCACTGCAGCAATGTCTGCGGTAGAGAGCTTGGAGCCCTCATCTAGTAAGTACTTAATGGAGAATGGGTATAGCAGCTGGGTTTGCTTGTAGTTCAACATTTGATTGATGGAATATGGTGTTATGTAGAAGAGGATGCTCCCAGATGGAGACTTTACAGCTCTGAGCTTCTGGTCATAGTTTTTTGCACAGAGGTGAATGACTTCAGGGAAAATATTCACAGATGGCAGGAAGTAGGTGGGCAGATGGGATTCCCAGATGCCATACATGTCACTGTTGTCCAAGTGACTGTTCCTTAGCTGGCAGAAGGTCTGTAAGTGGTTCCTCTCTGCCACAAAGTCTGCAATGAGGAAATCACTGTCTACCAATGGCTTAGCTTCCAGTTCTTTATTTGGTGGATTCACAGGAGCTACATCCAGTGCAGATGGAGTGGCCACGTCTGATTTCTACTAGATGTTTTACTTGATTTTTAGGATTGGTACAAAGGCTGAGGAATGCCTGCTAAATTTTGTTTGGCAGTGAGCAGCTTGAAAGTATAAGGAAACTCTTACAGGTTTTGATGAACTGAGGGGCACTCTGTTTGAAGAACCAAAGTGTGTTTTAGCTAATTAGCTGGTTTTTCAATGGAATTTTGCTATAATAGGGATGAGGGAACAACTATATTTGTTTTTAGCCGGTAGCTCGGCTTCTCTGATTACTTTTATGGTGAATTTGCAGAAGGGCACGGGTTTCTTGTAGTGTTTTGTCCTGTAGGGGTTTAACTAGGTTTTTAAGTGTTCTTTAGTGGACAATTTAGCAATGAGCAACTTTAGCAAATTTCTTTTGCAGTAATTTAGGAGAAAAATAGGAGAAATACGGGTGAAGAAGGTCGCTTGCGGCAAATACCTAGTTTTTATGGTGTAGGAGGCGTCGAACTAGACTAGTTTCAGGTACTTGGGTCGACGATGAACGCGACAGCAACTTTGGCGGGTGAATTTTGGATTTCGACCGTTGAACTACATTTTTCATGCAGAGGCACTCTGGAAATGACGAATGAGAATGACGAATAACGGTCATTTTGCATCTTTTTATGCATTTTTGGCCCTTTGGCGCATTTTTGGTGATGACGTCATGCTGATGTCATCATGGGCCCGGGTACGGCAGCGCGACGTGGAGGCACGGCGGCGGAAAAGGCGAGGTGACGTCAGGCTGACGGGGGCGTGATGTCAGCGCGGTGGACGGGCGGTAAGTGGTTTCCCTGGAGGCTCCTGAGGTGGTAAGCGGTTTAGGGGGGGGGGGCTCCGAACAACACGGGAGGCCGAACGGCGCCGGGGGTACGGCGGAAATACCGCCAATCCCCTGGACGCAAAAGGTCGGGCACTTTGTGTGGGGAAATGACCGCCCAACGTTGGATTGGAACGCCTACGATCGGACGGCTGGCGGGGATCGTTACGTGACGGGGCGTTATTAGAGGGGGACCCGCCCATTATATTAATATATTTTTAAAATAAATCAAGCGGGGGTGGGTTTTTAACATAAGGTTTTCGGGTTTTCAGGTTAATTGGCACCCATTTATAAATAATTTAATTAAAAAACATTATAATAAATGTATTTTGGGCGGAAAAAGGGGTACAGGGGTTAATGAGGGCGGGGTTTTGGATTTCATGACTTTTAACCATAGTTTTTTTTGATAAAAACCATAGTTTAGGGTCAAAGGGGCTAATACTAACCCCTGATGGGTTAATATTTCCCAAGGAAGGGTTATATAGCTATAGTGCTAGGGGGAGGGTATTTATACATATTTTTTGGGAATTTTTTCATAGATCCTAATAGAATTAGGGAAGGGGGGGAGTTAGGGAGCTAAATAATACATTAGTGGTTAATATGAATTTGTGAGGTGAGTGAAGGGGTAAAGACTAAGTTCTAAGAGGTAAAACTTAGGATTTGAAGATAAATGAAATGAGAGTAAGGATCTTTTACATAAAAAATGTGGCTTCTTTTCTTGATTAAACTTCATGGTTTGACCCAGTAGCTTGTCATGAACTGAAGTGGAACTGGACACTTGAGCAGATCTCAAGTTCCTTGGGGATGTTAGTAAATGATGTTTGGGGAAAATAGGGGAAATTAGAAATGCTTCCAATGTTTTGTCCTCCACCCTCTGCTTTTGATGCCAATACCCTGAGTGGAATGAGCTTTTGTACTTGATAAGCCAATTGGTGATGGCCCTCCATTTCTGCAACCTTGCACTACTTACCCATCCTAGTAATCCTAACATTTTTTCTTTATTTGAAGTGGGTGCACTTGAATTAGCAGATCCTGATTGTTCTTCTTTTTCTTTTGACTACCCTCCTATCTAAATGTACCCTTATTTCTTCCAAGGACCCAGATTAAGCAGTTGGGCTCCTTCATTTCTCTACCTAGCTAGTCATCTGCCAAGCTTGAGCTGTTTGGATAGGAAACATTCTCTATTCTGCAACAAGCATTTAAACATGGCATGGCCCAGTTTAGACTATTGGGCCATCCATCAAGTATGATTAGCAACAGTATTTGTAGAGTATGATACTGCCCAAAGCTAGCAGTGGCATTTTGACTAGCCACTTTCCTGGTCTTTAGTTTGGGGTTCATTTTTACTTTTCTCTTGACCATTTGATTTTCTTGCCCTTTGATTATTCTTTTAAGGCATACCCTCTTTTTATTTTTTTATTTTCATAGTATGTACACAAAATATGGAACCTTTGCAGCCTGCAATGATGAACATATTTATCCATTCCACTGTCAATCATGAAAGATGAAACCTATTGGTATAGGAACCTAATAGGAATTATAGTAATCTCTATGAAGGAAGAGGAGAAACAGGGGAAACTGAAGAACCAAGATCTCCTCTTGGAATAATTCAGCCATTAAGTAGCCCAGATAAGGGAAGTGCTGTAAAAATCATCCAGAACAAAGTTGAAGAACTAGAATCCCCCCAAACATTAGTTCAACAAGGAACTCTCATCATCCCAAATAAAGGAAGTGTTGTTAATGCCATTCCTGTTAAGGCCACTACTGCTCCTTCTAGCCAGCCTAGGAATACCCTCCTAGAAATCCCAGAAGGATATTGGCACATATTTGACAAAATGGCCCAGACCCAGCAAACCCCCCAAACCTCCACACTGCAATATCCCATTGTAGATATTGCAGTCAATGCACCTATGAAGGCCATTACTCTCCAACATATCCCTACATTCCATGGCCTAACAAGGGAGGATCCAAATGCATTTTTTTTTTAATTCAATGTGTTGTGTAGGGTGTATGACTACACCATCGATCCCCAAAACCTGAAATTATTTCCCTCTACATTAAAAGGGGTTGCTTTACGATGGTTTACGGGGTTAGGTGGAGGTGTTATAAATGACTGGGATCAGATGAAAGGTGCTTTCCTAAAGAAATATTACGATTATTGTAGGTCTATAGAATTAAAGGATGAAATATTTCAGATGGTAGCTAGAACTAATGAGACACTAGAAGAATATGTTGAACATTTTCAGTATAATCTTCAAAGATCTCCTTATGCATCATTAACCTTACCTGACAATGTATTAAAAACAACATTAATTAAAGGCATGAATGAACAATGGATTGAAACACTAAATATTATGGGAAAAGGAGACATTTATCAAGAAAATTTTGGTGACATTATTGACTTATGTATCAGGAGTTCACGAGGAAACACAAGGCTAAAACTAGCGGAACATGACAAGTTCACAAGGGACAAAAATATCTCTGGAGAAGGAGTAACCCACGTAGAAATTGGAAATTTACTGGAGAATTTCAAAACTGATATATGGGGGACTCTGACAACATAGCTCGACATTATGCGAGCTAAACATAAACAAGCAGAAGCAAAGCAAAACCTGGCAATATTCTGCCCTAGATGCAGAAAGAAACATAGCCACAAAGAGTGCCCACTAGATGTGGTTCAAGTTTGCGCTATCTGTACAAAATATCACTCCACAAAAGACTGCCCCTCACTTCTTGGTTTGAAAGAAGTATACAAAGAAGCAGAAGAAGAATCAGAACCAGTGTACCTACTTAATCAGCGCCGTCAATGGCAGCCATGACAATCAGGTATGTGCTCCAGTCCATCTTCTTCTTTCCAGCCTCCACAATATCATGCTCAGCAATATAATACAATGTGGCAAAATCAACCTCCCTTTTCAAACTGGTCACAACAACCATTTCCTTCATCATCACCATGGCCGAATCAAACAAGCCAACCTAATTGGCCAAATTTTCCCTATGCTCCACCATATTGGCAAAACAATACATATCCAACACAATGGTCCCCTCCCACTTCGTAGAGTCAAGCCTGGCAAACAAACTAGCAAAGACTGATGAATTAGCTAGCAGGAACCATTCCACTCCCTCAACCTGCCAGCTCCATATGCACTACAACAAAATCCCCAGTCCAACTTAAGGCTGTAACTCCAAGCCCAACCCAACCCGAACCCAAATAACAGACAGGTTCAATTTGTTCAAATAATCGAAATACCAGAACTAGAAACTGATCTAAGGGAGTGTAATGACCTTCAATTAAGGTCTGGGTCCATTATAGAAACTGAGGGAGCTAAAAATGCTCAAGTTGAAAATCAGTTACCCATAGAACAACCGTTGCAAGAAGAAGATGTGGTTAGAAAACAAACTCACAATCAAGCAACCACATCTTCTTCCCCATTCCCAAAATGATTAATCATATCATGCCCTATAGAACATCCCGACATTGATATTCTAGGAGAACAAAAGAATTTGTATTTAAAAATCCCACTCCTCCAAGTTATCCAAGATATCCCAATATATGCAAGAACCATCAAAGGGTTATGTATAAAAAAACCAAAGAGGAGAATAACAAATAACCCAACAATCCAAGTTGTTGGCACACTATTTGATCTGTTGTCAGGAAGAGAAGCACCTGTCAAATATGAAGATCTAGGGAATCCAATAGTGATGATGCAAATCAATGGACAAACCTTCTCAAATGCCCTAGTTGATTTAGGGGCTGCAATTAATATTTTAACAACCGCCAATTGTCAAAAACTGGGCATTAAATCAGTAAAAACAACCTCCACCTTATTGGAATTGGCTGACCGATTAGTGGTTAGACCAAAAGGTACACTTCATGATGTCATGGTATCCATTGATTCCTAGGAATATCCTGCCGACTTTGCAATAATAAACCCCAAAAACTAACTCGATGGACACCCGTTAATTTTAAGTAGACCTTGGCTTGCAACTGTTGATGCTTACATTGGTTGCTAACAAGGAAGTATGGCCATAACTAGAGGGAGTAACATCAAGAATCTAGCTCTTTACCCTCCAGCACAGCCAAGTGTAACAATAATAAAAACTAACAAACAAACTGTATCACACCTCATAGAAAGCATTAGATCCCCATTAACCATAGAAGATGCCCTCGATTTCAAAGATCATACAGAGGATGATGTTATTAACAACTTCATTAACCAATCTGAATCCAGATCCCATGTACAATGTCACATGATAGAGGCAGAATTTGACAATGAACTAGAAGAAGATCCTCTCAAAGACACTCATGATCAAACAATACCCACTACATCTGTTTCAAACAACAAAACTATAGAGATTAAGCCAGGAAAAACCTTGAACATAAACAATAACCTAACTCTTGAACAAGAAGAAAAGTTGGTCCAACTACTGAGAAAATATAAGGAAGCTTTTGAATGGGATTATTCGGACAAGAAGGGAATCGATCTCCAACTATGTATGCACCATATTTATATAGAAAAAGATGTGAGACCCATTCACCAAACCCAACAGAGACTCAACCCTCACCTAAAAGATATTGTGAAAGTTGAATTACAAAAAAAATTGAATGTAAACTTTATTTATCCAATCTCTGATAGCAAGTGGGTCTCTCCACTAGTAGTGATGCCAAAGAAGAATGGAAAGTGGAGGATTTGTGTAGATTACAAAGAATTAAACAAAGCAACCCAAAAAGACCACTTTCCCCTTCCATTCATTAATCAAGTATTAGACACATTAGCAGGAAAGAAATTCTTTTCTTTCTCGGATGGCTTCAGTGGATACAATCAGAGTTAGATTACCCCTAAAGACCAGGACAAAACTACCTTTACCTTTCCTTGGGGAACATTTGCCTACAGAGTCCTACCCTTTGGCCTATGCAATGCTCCTGCCACATTTCAGAGGGCCATCCTCAACATCTTTTCAGATTTAATAAATGAAGGGCTCGAAGTATAAATGGATGGTTTCACACCATATGGAGATGATTTTGAGCGAACACTAGACACATTGGAAAAGGTGTTGCAACGATGTATTGCCACCAGGCTCTGCTTGAGCCATGAAAAGTGTTATATGATGATGACCGAAGGGCTCAGCTTAGGTCATTATATCCCAGTGACTGGAATACAGGTAGATCCGGCCAAAATTCAAATAATTTTGTTAATACCAACTCCTACCACACAGACAGAGGTACGCATTTTTCTTGGACTTTCTGGTTATTATAGGAGATTCATAGAACAATTTTCTCAAATAGCTGCACCTCTATACGCACTGAGAGGGAATGTTAATTTTGTTTGGATAGATAAATGTGACCATGCTTTTGAGGATTTGAAAAAGCTTGTCTCAATAGCCCCAATGTCCAGAGGCCCAAATTGGGACCTGCTATTTCCAATTTCATCAGATGCTTTAGACACAGCTATTGGAGCAGTCCTTGGGCAGGAAGAAGACAAAAACCATATAAAATCTATTATATCAGTAAGAACTTGTCTCCTACTAAGCTAAACTATACTGTTACTGAAAGAATCTTTAGCTGTAATACATGCTGTAAATAAATTTAGGCATTATGTCACTGGATATACTGTTGTTTTATATATATATCACTCTACCATAAAATATTTAGCAAATAAACCTATTATAAATGGTAGAGTAACAAGATGGTTGATTTTATTGCAGGAATTTGATATCACAATAAAAGATCGACCTGGGAAAGAGAATCCTGTAGCTAATTTTCTCTCACGAATGTCGAAGCCAGTGGACGCAGCAACAGTCGAAGATTAATTCCCATATGAACATTTATTTGCTATTACTGTCAAAACACACTAGTATGCTGATGTTGCAAATTATTTAGCAGTAGGCAAATTACGAAAGCATCTAACCCCCGATGAATAAAAATAGATTGTGCAACGTAGTACCCGATTCTCTTGGATTGGGGGCTACCAATTTCATACAGGGGTAGATATGCACATCAAAAGATGTGTCCGTGAAGACAAAATATTTGACATTCTGAAAGCCTGTCATGACGGACCATGTCGTGGACATTTCGTAGATCGAAGGACTGGTCAAAAGGTTTTTCCAACATGATATTACTAGCCCACAATCTTTAAAGACGCTAAGAAATTTATTCAAGCCTATGATAGTTGTCAATGAGCAAGACGCCCTGGACAGTCCGACGAAATGTCTTTAAACCCACAACTAGTAATCGAACAATTTGAGTGCTGGGTGCTCGATTTTATTGGTCCAATCAACCCATCATCAAATCAGAAAACATACATTCTAGTAGTAACAGAGTATGTTACCAAGTGGGTTGAAGCAGAGACACTTCTAAGAGCTACAAAGGACTCTGTGATTCATTTCTTGTTTCAAATATTTATGCGATATGGCCTCCCAAGGGACACAATCACAGATGGAGGACCATAGTTTGTGGGTAATAAAATCACTACAACATTAAAAAATTATCACATTCAGCACACAATTACCACTCTGTATCACCCACAGGCAAATGGCCAAGTAGAGAGCATGAATAAAGTGATAGAAGCAATATTGACAAAAACCATTGCATCACACAGGCATGATTGGGCTTCAAGATTGCCGGAAGCCTTGTGGGTGTACCAAACAACATGGAGAAACACCATTGGTTATTCACCATATGAGCTAGTATTTGGAAAGGAACCCATCTTTCCAATAGAGTTCAAAATACAAACATTAAGAACAACAGAGGAGGTCGGTCTGAATTTAAATGAGGCCCAGACTAATAGCTTACAAAAAATTAACGAGCTAGATGAAATTAGGCTCTTAGCTCTTCAACGCACTCCATTAATCCAACAACAGAGATCAAAATGGCACGACGCCCTAATGGGCACTCCTATATGACTCCAGGTTTCAGGATTTTTCGGGTAAACTTTAGATTCGATGGCTTGGACCATATGAAATCTGGAAAGTGCACGACAATGGCACCATTACTTTGACTACTATTGACAGATCTGGACATACCTTTAAATCAAATGGCCACCAAGTGCGATTGTACCATAAACCACTTACTCAGGAATCCTTCTACCAACAACTCTAGGAAGATTCTGAGATGCAGATTTTTGCTGAGGAAAATAATCCTTCCTCGACATTAGTTCACTAAGTAATTTCATTGTTCTTAGATTTTGTACATAAGTTTTTATTTTCTGCTTGTATAAATTACTTTCTGTATAGATTTTTGCATTTTTGCATTTTGTTGTTCCTTTCCTAAGGAACAACATTTCCACCTTTTTGTTGTTCCCTTTCGAAGAAACAACACTATTGCATTTTGTTGTTCCTTTCTGAAGGAAAAATATTTCCTCCTTTTTGCTGTTCCTTTCCGAAGGAACACAATTTCCACCTTTTTGTTGTTCCTTTTTGAAGGAACAACACTTTTGCATTTTGTTGTTCCTTTCTAAAGGAACAACATTTTAGTCATTTTTCTGTTCCTTTTTGAAAGAACAACACTGTTGCATTTTGTTGTTCCTTTCTGAAGGAATAGCATTTCCATTGTTTTGATATTCCTTTCCAAGGAACAACATTTTTGCATTTTGTTGTTCCTTTCCAAAGGAACAACATTTTTGCCATTTTGTTGTTCATTTCCGAAGGAACAACACTTTTTCATTTTGCTATTCCTTTTCGAAGGAATAACATTTTCACCTTTTTGTTGTTCCTCTCCAAAGGAACAACACTTCCACATTTTGTTGTTCCTTTCAGAAGGAACAACACTTCTGCATTCACTTTCATTTTTTTGTTGTTCCTTTCCGAAGGAACAATACTTCTGCATTCACTTTCATTTTTTTATTGTTCCTTTCCAAAGGAACGACACTTTCACTTTTGTTGTTCCTTTTCGATGGAACAACATCTCTGCATTTTCATTGTTCCTTTCCAAAGGAACAACACTTTCGTTTTTTGTTGTTCCTTTCTGAAGGAACAACACTTTCATTTTTTTGTTGTTCCTTTTCGAAGGAACAACACTTTCGTTTTTGTTGTTCCTTTCCGAAGGAACAACACTTTCATTTTTTTGTTGTTCCTTTCCAAAGGAATAACATCTCTGCATTTTTTTCATTCCTTTCCAAAGGAATGACACTTCTACCAGATTGTTTTGTCATTCCATTTAAAGGAATAGCCCTCCTTTTCATTTTTTAATTTCTACCGTTCCTTCCGAAGGAACAATAGTTTCGATTTCAGATGATCTTAGGTTGTTTCGCTAAAGGAGAAGTATTTTATTTCGCTCTTACTTTATTTACTATTCTAATTTAGGAATAGTTGATGTTCCTCTTAAGGAACAATTGTTGTTCCTCTTAAGGAACAGCAGTTTCCAGTACGTTTCTTTCTTTTGCTTGCTGGAACCATGGTTTTTGTGTGTAGATGTTCTTTTGTTGTCCCTCTAAAGGCACAACAGCTATTCCATCTAAAGAACAACACTTTTAGAGTTCATTTTTTTCTTTTTGGGTGTGTATGTGTTTCATCATTTAGAGGATTTTTGTGAATGATGGTCATTTAAGGCACAACTATACATTTATGCAAGAATACAAAAACTAGAGGATACTGAAATCAGCAAACCAAAGAAAAATTGTTATCTTTAGAGAAATTGCTTTGAATCGATAAGAGAAAAGAGGAAAGGAGACAACTATTTATATCACTTTGCTGTCTTTATTTTTACTAAAACCAATTTGATTGATTATTTTTATCATGTTTATTCTTCCTTAAATCTTCATAATTCTCTTTGATCATTATTATTGAATAAGCATAAGGGCATATTTTCTTCTATTGAGATGTTTAGAATTCTTCCACCATCCCTACTCTTAACGAGTGTTGAGCCACCCTTTGTATATAAATAGGAAAGTGCTATATAAAAGAAAAGAAAAGAAAAGAAATATCTATATGATTACTAACATGATTTGTCAGATGAAGGATAGGGGGTCTCATCAAGAGCCAACCTACCATGATCATAAGGAATCAAGTGAAATGGAATTCCCACTATGGCCACCACACTAGGGATATGATCCAAGAGGCATATCAGAAAAGTAAAGAAGTCCTCGAAACAGGAGCTCTTATCACGAGCCAGCCTGCCCACCTTTCACTCCTTCTTGGTGAATGGCATTGTGATTCATCTAGTTACCAAGCCAGCACAATGGCCTCCATTTTGACATCGCATAGCACTTTCCTAGGCATACATAAAGGATTATGGTTCCAAGGGTGAAATAAGAAATTCTGTCAAGGTTATGGACACATGTGGGCAACATAAATCTATTGATGGTATTGAAGTCATATTTTTCATACACTAATAGTCATTATAAACCCTTCTTCTTATATCTTTATATTGATTTCAAATGAGATTATGTTATAAAACCCTTTCGAAGCTTTTATACATGGAAATCATTTATAAATCAATCATCATGGTTAAAGTGGATAATGACTGCATAAGAACTTTTACTTACGTCAAGTTTTCCTATCCTCTATTTTTCGCATCATATCATGACATTTCCATATTTATTCATGATTTCCATCATAAGCCTCAGTTTCAGTAATCCTCTAATTTTTTTAAACATGTCATGGATCTATACGCCATTCCTTTATTTTCCTAAACAACTACACTTCAACATGCTACTCCTTTATTTGACGGTCGAGGACGGCCTATCACATTTTAGGGGGCGTGGGTGATCTCCATAATTCATTGGTATATGTGTCAAATCATTATTTAGAGGTAGTATGACTCCATCAAAACTCAAGAATAGCAAGTTTAACGGTATTATATTTCCCAATATGAACATCTTGCTATTCCATCACCATTTCTGTGTTTTTGCTCTGTAAAAATTAACAGTGAGCTAAAGTTTGAACAACTTGCTATTCCATCATCATCTCTGTGTTTTTGCCCTGGAAAAATTAGTAGTTAACTAAGTTTGAACAAAATGGGAGGTAGATCAATTCATAGCGAACTACAGGTTTTAATGGTCTCTAGTGCTGCACTCAAAATTTAGCAAGGGTAGGATGGATTTCCTACCGTAACCGTCTACAACAGTCTACCGAGATGACAACCATTAAATTTTTGCAGAATTTGTAGGAAAATCATTCCAAGTTGAGGGGGAGACAAATAGCAGTAACACATGGGATAATTGTTGAAGTTTTGGGACTGCCAGCCATTGGACCAGTATGGACCCTAAAAATGATGAGACTGCAAGATGCTATAATCATCTTTTGGGACAAAGGACAAAATCTTACTATCAAAGGGAAAGGAGTCTTGCCTATAACCCTAGGAGAGCCTTGGGTAGAATTAGCTATAATTGTCCAAAGCTACATCACTTGCGATGGAAGAAAAGATGTGGTAAGACCACGCCATCTCAAACTGTTAGTTGTGTTAAAACAAAAATGTGCTATGAATTTTCCCACATACTTAAATTTTTTATTGCATGATGTTGCCCGAAGTATAAGAAAATCTCGTCATTTAGAATCAGTAGTAAGTCGTCATGGTTTAATTTGGCTGATAGTCAATTATAGTCTTGCCCAACAATAGAGTAGTTGGGAAGAATTGGTTTTCTCAATAGATGGGGGATTGGCCTTGCCAACCCCAAAAATGAAAATACACTGCTAGCACATCAATTAGATCGCAGAAACGAAGACAATCTGCCAGATTGGGGAGAAGTAGAGGAATGTTGGGAAATCCCCAAGGAAACAGTGGCTAGCCTGTAGAAATATACAACTCAGAGGAAGAGCAACCCCCACATTTGAAGGAGGGAAAAATGAAGAAGAAGAATTTGAAGAAAATGAAGAAGAGGAACTGGAAGAGGAAATTGAGAAATCCCGTCAGGAAGAAGGGGAGAAAATAGAGGAACCCAACGAAAGCCCATTGCAAAACCCTCTGCAGGAAGATGAATTGGCCCAAATTTTGGCCAATATGGGCGAGTATGTCCAACCCCACAACCCACTCAACCCCGACACTGAAGAAGGACCATAGGAACACTCTGTTCATGATGAGAGTGTACCTGAGGAGATGTGTGATGAGGAGGAAGAAGAAGGAAAATCTCAGGAACACTCTGCTCATGATAAGAGTGCAGCTAGGGAGATGAGTGATGAGGAGGAAGAAGAAGGACAATCTCAGGAACACTTTGCTCACAACAAGAATGCATATGAAGAAATGCATGATGAAGAAGAAGTAGAAGAAGAAGCTGCCCTAGAGATAGCAGATCAACCCAGGGTTTTCACCCCTTAAAAACCTAATCAGCAGGATGAGAACACTAAAGAAGTGTTCCAGGCAGAAAACATGGAAATAAGCTAGGGCGAGGGTACAATCCTTGAAGAACAAAATCCAGGCCCAAGAAAAGAAATAGTTGTTCCTTCAAAGAAAACAAATGAAATCAAAAAGTTGCAAAGGGAACAACAAAGACTGCTAAGTATAATTAAACAACTCAGACAACAAATAAGGGTCCTAAAAATGGGGAAAATCTCAAAAAGAACCCCTAGAGCAAAGAATGCAACCACCAAGGTGAAACCCCATAAAAAAAAGACCAAAAGGACCCAAACCGAACCCATTATTATTCAGGACCGCAAGGAATAGCACGTGGCTATTACAAATGCAGAAGCCCAAATAGAAAGCACACCAGTTTGTAATAAGGACATCCAAATAGAGGCATTGTCCTCTAGCATCATAACCAACTGGATAGTTCATGAGAAGGAAACACAAACTATAAAAACTAGATGTCACAATAAGGATATCTAGGTAGATCTCTAGCCAAAAAATGTTATGATGGATAATGATCCGAGGATATTGAAACTTCGAAAAGATCAGGCACAGGCCCAGGAAACGATAGAAAAGCTCACAGAGGAAACTGTTCCTCAGGAGAAATATCAGAAGTTACAATAACAGGTAAATAAAATCAATGCATTGGAGAGCGAGGCCTTTCATAGATGGGGAAGGGCAGAAGAAAAAGTTAAAAGGGTAACCAATAGACTAGACACAATTATGAGTCAAATGGATACCTTATGTTCTCTATATACTAATGTTCTAGCATGTAGGGCACCTGCCAAAAACTATGCATTGTTTTTTATGGAAAGGTATTTACAATTGAAAATTAAGGCTGTCAAGGTAGGGGTGTCTATACAGCTAAAAACTATTGACGATTTCATAAACTGCTATAAGCATTATGGGGTGAAAGTCCAGCGATTGCTATGTGAATTCTATTTGCATAATCTTTTGTTGGACGATGAAATGGAAAAGAACCCTAGCCCTTTTGTGGGTGATATCCAGCTTTAGGCATCCATCTCTTTTGCTATTAACCAGATAAAGTGGCTTAAAGCCTACAATACCTTCCAGAGACGGGAGGACGAGTTAGATCTATGGGTAAGGGGTGAACCTAGAAACCCATTGCAACTATGGAATAAGCATAGAAGCTTAATGAGAATGAAGGGTGTGATCCATACATTGGGACCTATTCACACAACAGTTGTCTAGCAAGGGGCAGAATACTTCCTACCCATCAAAGACCTTGCCATAGTAGCAGCCAAATTCCGATACCAGACATCCAATCGGAATATCCAAGACAAACAACCATTTAATTATGAAAATTTTAAACTAGTTAATGATCGCTTGGTTACCTTTGGTGACCTCATCTTGAGAGAAGGCCTGTCTTGGTTAGGCTATAGGTTTCAAAGTCCAATCATTTAGTATCTTGCACTAGGATATAGAGCCCTATATGATTTGTCTGAACGTCAGACAGGGCATATTTTTGAAGTCTTAGCTAGAAATCATGGTTTTAGACCACTGCATGAAAATCCTTCTCCAGCCTATTCCCTAACTGCCTTGCATGTCAATTACAATGTTTTCATGAGGGCATGAAAAAGGGTAAGTAGGGGGGTGTGTTGAGCATTGGAAAAGGTATGTAATTACCATTTATTTCTTTATCTTTTCCTTTAAATCATAACTTCTTCACATTCTAAGATGGTAATATGCTAAAGGATTATGATAGAATTAAGGATATTTGTGATTGATGTAAAATGATTAATTATTGTCTTTTTATATCCAGAAAGTGAAGAAAATGGAAAATCGCCATTTCGGAGGAAAATAAAAGCAGAACCGACTGTTGTCCCTTTGATAGGAAACCGCATCTAGATGAGGAAATCAAGATCGAAGTGCATGGACCCAGAAAAGGAAGAAGAAACGTGGTATCAACGCAAGAGGATGAAATGATAACTTAAGATTAAAGATATGGTGAATCCCTTAGGATCCTTTGATCCTGAGGGATTGCTACCTCAAGACTTATCTGTATTTTTGATATTTCTGACTGGCCATTATAAAAAGGGATAGTGCTAGTAGCCCAAGGGGGTGGATATTATTGTCGATTTGTAGAATTTACTATTATCATCTGAACTTTGATCATCAACTCTCTTTAAAGAGAAATAGCTGTAACTCTACCTTTATTATTAATATATAACTTCGTTGTTGTTCCATCTTTTGATCCTGGAGTAACCACAATAGTGCTTCCCTGGTGGCTAAGGGCCTGGCCCTAGTGGATCACTTGCTTTCTGTAGCATTATTTTCTAATTACAGTCATGTGTGGTTTTATATCCTTTGGATTCCTTTAAATTTGCTTTCTTCAATAATTCTCTATTCCTAGACAGTTCATTGACTTGCTCTGTTATATCGAATTCGTAATTGAAATAACAAGGTTATTATTTGCAACTACAAATGCTATGTTGTTCATTTATAGATTGACATTGTTGTTCATTTACAGATTGATATTGCTATTCATTTACAGATTAGCATTGCTGTTCATTTAGCTACGGTTTACTTACAATTGTGATTGTTGTTCATTAGATTATTATTCCATTATCATTGAAATTAGCGTTCCTTTATAACTGTGGTTAATTTCCATTATGCTAGAATAAGATCACTGATTCCATAGTCGCTGTGTGTTACACTTGATTAAGCTTGTTGTTCAACTTTTGTAGACTTACTCACGTTTGTTGTTCCTTTCTTAGATTGTTGTTCAATTCCTTTATTAGTTAAAGATTGTTGCTCAAATCCTTTTGGTTAAGAATGCTGCTTAATTCATTCCTATAGATTAAGCTTTGTTGTTCGATCTTTTCAATAAATAAGTGTTGTTCCTTTTCTGCTAATTGAATTGTTATTTCAAGTATTTGCTTTGGTGTGAATAGAAAGATCTACAACTATAGCGAACATTGACTACTGTTGTCTAGTTCTGAGATTGGAGATCTTGCCTTTGATTGGTTTTCATTTACATCAGTTTACAAAGGAAAGAGTTATCATTGCATCCTTGACTGATGATTTTTGTAGTTTCTTAAGTAAATTATTTAGTTACAAAGCATTTGAGTTTCTTGCCATTACAATTAGAAGTTGTTTCCAGCATTTCTTTACTTTTGCAAAGCACTATATTGCAAGCATTACTCTTGAGCAAGTGACCACCTCAGATTGAGTACACTCTTGAGATAAAAAATCGTACCTACACTGATAATTAATGTAGGGTAAATAGAGGTTAAAAAGACCCTTTTACTGCTCAACAATTGGAATCTGAAGAAACGAAAATAACATGAGTGGTATCATACTCACTCTCTATGGGAAAGATATGATTAACTGAAGGTGAAATCCAATCAAAATTTTCCTCAACCTATGATTGTTCAAGTATAGACTCATGGAATTCACATTCAGAGAGAGTGGGTTTGACCGACAGTTGATTTTGGTCAGTCACTTTATCAACTAGTGAAGGGTTAAGGGAGAGTCTCCTGTAACCAGATGGAAGTCGCTACAGAGAAGAAGGATGGTTATCCAACACTTTCTTGGCTTCATCCAGATAGGGACAAAGGTGAACGAGGTGATTCCCTTTACATAACCTACAAGGAAACTTAAATTTACTCTTCTTTCCATGAACTTTACTACCACTAGTTGATGGTGTGTCACAAACATGATCTCTAGAAGTTGATGACACGGGATGATGTGAACGAGAAGACCATTCTTCTAAGATCTAAGGAATACCATAACACTTTCAAAGAATATGGTATCCCATACAAAATTTTCATGGATATCGAACTTTATGAGACTTATCCAACAGTTTCTCATCAGAATTTGCATTCAAAGCAAGGGTTGCTTGGTTGCCCCCCAATAAATTTTCTTCTTCTTCTTCTCCCCTTTCTTCTTCTTCTTAGCCACCTGGTTACTAGTGTCAATACTTTCACCAGACGAAGAGGAAGAAGGCGAGGAATAAAAAACCAAGGAAGAAGACAAAGGGTCAACTTTAGGATCAATTGGAGTTTTAATTTGTCTAGTTGGAGAAGTACTCAATTACAGATAAATCATGACATTTTCAACCAAGGAGGTTAAAAACAACCATACTAGCAAGCCAATGGTAAATCCTGGAAGGGACAATGTAGCCATAGAAGGAGCACCAATATTTCTGAGAGGAGGAAAAGGACTAGGATTCCCATCAAAAGGAATTCCTTGATCGGTGGACTCCAGAGTTGTTGCCTTATGTCTCAACCTAAGATTAACTAAGGAGTGAGCATGGAGGATGTTATCCATGGTCAATTAATTTTATTTTAATCAAAATAACATAACAAAACAAATGAGGGATAATATAGGCAAAAGGATTACCAGGCAACTATGAACTGCAATATACTACCTCAATAAACCAAGGACTTAACATACATGCAGGCAATCTCCCCGAATGCTGTGTTCGGTGTATCACAATGTACAAGGCAATAGACTTGGTTACCTAAGGATGGATAGCAACCTAGTGTTGTCCTCCCATATATACGTGGAGGCCCAATTTGTATTAGCACTGTCTAATGTAAAACCACAAAGTGAGAGCATTTCTTTATACTTTATGTACTGTAACACTACCCTATACACCCAAAGGTACATCGACAAGCTATGATATACTCACGTACGTGGAATGAGTTATCACACTTGGTATCTATCACAGATAAGTTAGCATCAACTTTTATGTTTTACAATGGCGAAACACATCTCTAGCCTAGAACCCCTAAATGTTTTGCGTTAGGTGACAATGCTCCATTAAGTTAATTGAGTTAATTTTAAGTTGATCTTGATTAGGAATTTTTATTTCAAGGTTCACCACGTGATGTATTTGAAATTCTTAGAATGAAACTAATATGATAAACATTCTTTTCATTCAATTTGAATGAAGAAAACCTTAGCTAATAGGGATAGAGTAATCAAACTATTTTAATCAAAGAACAAACAACACATCTAATGAAATTTCCTTCAATGTGCAATGCAAGATTTTCCTTTCAATTCCATTAATGTTGAAATGAACAAAAATAAAGTAATGCACATACAATCAATCAATCTTTTTGCAAGAACGAAGACTTTATGAAAGCTCCTTTTCGAAAGAAATGAAGACTTTTATGACAATTTCTTCTGAACAAAGATTAATCGACTATAATCTAACTTGGATAATGAACTGATAGTGATAAAGAAATCATTCATGAAACACTAAACAATCAAGGCCAAAGTAGGGCTAGCAAAGGAAACACAAATTGATTTCAGAGATAGAAGAATCATTGATCTTTCAGCAAGCAAAAACATAAGGAAATTTGGGGAAAATCCAGTCAAAGGTGGGATTTTTAACCTAAGGAGGATCAGCGCAGCCTTGAATGGGAAACGGTGTGCTTCGGAGCACTATCCTTGATATGAAATCTTTCTGAATGATCTCAGTTAATTAATGAAGGTATTACAGACTCATGTGTTGGGGTGTGTCTATGTTATTTTAAGCAACGGATCGATAAGATTGTGAAATACATAGACACTTGAAACAATAAGAGAAACACAAAAAGCAAATACAAGAACACGACAAATTTAATAAGGAGTTCACCCAATCCTCCTATGCTATGTCTCCTAGTCTAGCCTTCAGTGGTGGCCTTTTCTATGGTGTCTTAAAGCAGAGTTTTTACAATAAGGAGCTCAATTTGATTCTCACTTAACAGGTGATGATCAGTATGGTGGTACTTGGATCCCCCAAGCCTCTAGAGTACACAGATTCCCCTTTAATGAATCTCAACCTCAACCAGTCTCAATGGTATGAGTCCAATTTGGTACTCAATACCTGATAGGTATACATAGAGGAGTTTCTTGAACCTCTCAAGCCTTCTATGGAGTTCACAGACTCTCGAACTCTCTCTGTCTCTATCTGCTCAATTTTGCCTTTGCTCTGCAAGTTAGCTCGGCTTCTTTGTTCTCTACAATTCCCTTCTTTCTCTACTTCTATTCCCCCTCTGCTCTTTGTTTATCATGGCTTAAAGCCATTATGCTCCCTAACTATTCATTTCCTCTTCCTAACTCTCTAGATCCCCTGCCTCTATCCACTGGAATTCCCCTGCACTGCATCATCATTGCTGTGTAACACTGCATAGAGAGGTGGCCACTTGTCACCTTACAAACTGAGTGTCAGTTTTCTTTGAATGATCGTTATTTTCCTTACTCCAAGATTTGCCCGTGAAACTGATTCTTCTGCCAGCTTAGTGGTCATGCCGGACCTCAACTCTTTATGTGCCTCAGTCTATTTTCCTATCGAATCTAGTCATCCATCGGGTTGATTCTCCACCATTGATATAGAGCCTCCAGATCCTATGGTCTCCATCTATATTGCATGGGTATGTTGCTTGACCATTACTCATGCAATGTAAGCGGTTTTCTCTCTCATCCGTTGGACACGTGTCGCCCAATGTATGACATTGTGCTGAACTTGGCCAAACCCACTTACCGCTCAAAGTGCATGCGATATCCTGCCAATTTTGGGCACAGGACCCACCTTCTGATGTTGTCCACATGGTTTCCCATTTTCCTCATGACCATGTGCTCGGGGCTTTCCTTCTCTCAGGGTTTTTTTCCTACGATACGCAATTAGCACTTTGTGCTAATTGCGTATCAGAAACTACATCTGTTTCTAGATCTGGGCTTCTGATTGCCAGTTTGCATCCATGCGCGGTTTCCATGGGCCAACGGTAAGTGTGCTTTGACCAAGGGTCCTTGTTGTTCTGTGTTGGCTACAATTTCCATTGTCCAGAGGTCATTTCTGATAAGCTTCTTATTCATAAGATTTTGAATCCTGACATAATTTGAAATAGTCATGGAAATGTTTAAGGATCCAATTCAGATCACGGCCTTCCCACTGAAAAAAGATTTTGGACCACTAAAAGTTAGTTTTCAAGCATCAACTAAGTGAGGGTATAGTTGTCTCACTTGTCCAATCTCTATCCATTTTGCATTGCTTGGTTTGGAACCCTTGAATCCAATCTTGAGGTACTAAACATCTCCCCTACCTGGCATCCTCACCTTCCTATCCAAAACTATGTCTTCTTGCAATTCATTGAGATATTCAGGTAACAAATCATTAATATAAGGCAATTGACTTTGCTCTTCGGGATCTTCAATTAATGAAGGTTCAAATAGTCTCAAGTTGTATGCATTAACGACTGAGTAGATGTGCATGTAAGCTGGTAAATCAAGGTGAAAATCATTCTCACTAATTTTGTCAAGTATCTTGAAAGGTCCATACCTTATTGGCTTAAGATTTTTACCTTTAGCTTGCATTATGTCCTTGCTAATATACAGCCAGAATTGATCACCAACTTGGAAACTATGCTCCATCCGATGCTTGTCATGCCTTGCCTTGTATTTGGCCTAGCTATTCTCCAGTTGTTCCTGTACTACCTGGTGAATCTCTCAGATTTGTTCAATGAACTTGGTTTCCTTGTCGACATCACTGTGTCCATCAACTGCTATGTCTTTACCAAAGACAAAATCCAAGGGAGTCCTCGATGTGAAACCAAAATAGGTCTCAAAAGGAGATCTCTATGTAGAAGAATGTTTTGCTCAGTTGTAGGCATGCTGCACATAACACAAATGTTCATCCCAAAGCTTCGGATATTTGCTGCAATAACCACTAGATCACTGTCCTATTGACTACTTCTATCTGGCGATCTGTTTGTGGATGAAAAGTTGTGCTTTCCTTTAGTTTGGTGTCCATTAGTTCCCATAGACTCGACCAAAACTTCCCAACAAACTGGGTGTCTCGATTAGATATAATGGAAGTGGGTAATCCAAAATGAACCCATACATGCTGAAAGAATATTTTTGTAATTTGTTCAGCTGTAATATGTTTGTTACAAGGTATCAAAATACACATTTTGCTGGACCTATCCACAACAACATATAAATAGTCATGACCTTTCCTAGATTTAGGCAATCCTCCAACAAAGTCCATGGAAATACTTTCCCAAGGATGAGAAGGAACTAGTAGTGGAGTGTACGAGCCTAGTTTTCTATTGCTGGGCTTGCTTTTAGCACACATGGTACACCCTTTTACATATCTAGAAACTGTCTCATTCATTTTTGGCCAATAACAAAATCTTTGTAGCTGTGTAACTGTTTTGCTTACCCCAAAGTGACCTGAAATTAGAGAAGTGTGTGCTTCTCGAATTATCTTTACCCTTTCAGTTTGTGGAGTGCATAGCTTCTCACAATGATACAAGAGTTTGTCCTTAATGTGATAATCCAATTCTTCTACTTGTTTTCCCTGACTTAAAGTTGCATATACATCTTTAAAATCTATATCTTGAGCATATTGTTTATTGTAGCTCTCATGCAATACTGAATTATGCTTAAGTATAGTAGATGCATTTATAATAGGTCTAGATAACATATATGCAACTTTATTGTGTATTCCCTTCTTATATCTGATGACTAAATGAAACTATTGTAGAAACCCCATCCACCTAGAGTGTCTTGATTGTTTCAACTTTATTTGAGAGTATAGATATTGAAGTGGTTGATGATCAATATGTATGACTGTCTCTTTTCCCATTAGGTAATGTTTCCACTTTTTCACACTTTGTACTAATGCATACAATTCTTTATCATATGTTAGATAGTTAACTACTACATAATTGAATTTCTCAGAATGATAACATATGGGTTTACCGTGTTTTATCAACACTGCTCCCATGGCATAGTCACTGGCATTTGTTTGGATCTCAAATGGTCTTTGAAGATCAGGAAGTGCTAGTACTGGTGCTACACTAATCTTTTCTTTCAAGGTGTCGAAGACTTTCTGTTGTTTGCCTCCCCACTTAAACACCTTGCTCAATCCTGTCAAAGCATGTAAGGGAGCTTCAATTAAGGAAAAGTTAGAGATGAACTTTCTCCAATATTGTGCTGCTCCTAAGAAGCTTCTCACTTCTATAGAAAATTTGGGTTTAGGCCAGTTTACAATGACTGCCACCTCAGAGGGATCTATCTTCAATTCACCACCCCCTACTATGTGTCCCAAATAATTCAAAGATGTTTTGCCAAATTCACACTTTGAGAGTTCAACATGAAGTTTTTCTCTTTTAAAAACATCTAGCATCTGCTTAACATGCTTTAAATGTTCTTCCCACATTTTGCTAAATATAAGAATGTCATTGAAATATACAATAACAAAATCATCAAGAAAGGTCTCAGTACATCATTCATTATTCTCATGAAAGTAGCAGGAGCATTAGTGAAGCCAAAAGGCATAACCAGCCACTAATAGAATCCCTACTTTGTTTTGAAAGTAGTCTTCCATGCATCTTGTTTTGCAACTCTGACCTAGTGATATCCACTATGCAAGTCTAACTTGGAAAAATAAACAACTTTCTTTAACTGATCTAATAGATCATCTATGTGAGGAAGGGGATAACGAATTTTTATCGTTATCTTATTCAGTGCTCATTAATCAATGCACGTTCTCCACAAGCCATCTTTCTTTCTCACCAAAACGGTTGGAGACCCACATGATGATGTGTTAGGTCTGATGAACCCCTTCTCCAGCAACTTCTACACATGCTTCTTGATTTCTGCATTCTCTAAAGCAAACAACCTTTTATACCTATGGCTGCAATGGTTGTTTCATCTCCTGAGTCCAACCCAAAATGTTTCTGAATAGCTACAACAATATTCTTCTTCTTTCCCTCAAACTTCTTAGGTCTCAACTCTGGATGCAAAATCCAACAGTGCTCATCATCATGCCCATCCTTTTTACAGTGAGTGCATGAAGACTTTGTCTTTTGTGTAGTATTAGCCTTCCTTTCTTTCCATTTTTGTTTTCTTTTCTCCTTATTCTTGCTTGCAATGGGTTTGGATGATCCCCCAACTTCTGGGTTCCCATTCTTTCCTCTAGCTTCTAGATGCATAGCTTGAACGGATACCTCATCTATACTAATGGGGTTAAACATGAGGATAGTGTGCCTCATGTAGCTGTGTAGACCACCTATGTACTTCAATAGGGTTTCAGGTGAGTCTAAAGAGATTCCTAGAATCAAAGCTCTTTTCCTAAATTCTTAGGTGTAACCATGTACACTTTGTCCTTTCAATTGGCGAAGAGTTTACCAGCTCATCATGGCTTGCTACATGTAAGCTAGTGGATAGAATTGTTTTTTGAATGTAGAAACAAATTCACTCCAGATAGAAAGAATCTGACCATGTTTCTTCATGCCAACTTGTGTCCTGCCTTCCCACCATACCAGGGCAATGCCTCTGAGGCATAGGCTGGCTAGCTAAATCTTACTCTTGTCTAAGTTGATACTCTGCACTCTATAATAAACATCAATTTGTTTGATCCAGTTATCCAACTTTTCTTCATTCAACTCTCCATCATATATGGGTAAATCAAATTTAACATCTAATTTGATCAAAGATGTCTTATTTTTATGTTCAGGGCTATTAGGAGGTGTGAGAAAGCTTTCTTCTTTCCTTTTTCCTTTTGAGTGGTCATGGAGGAGAGACTCTTCTTCTCCTTTATCTTGTTTGGAGCCTGACGAATCCTCATCTTTATGTTTCCTAAAGTCCCTATACATTTCCTCTACCATGGACCTCATGGCCAAGAAACTATCTATGAATTGGGGATCTAGTCCCAAGGTACTTTCCTCTGACATTTTCTTCTAAGGATAGACTCTTCCAATTTCCAGGTTAGTCTCAACCAACTCTCCTTCTCCTAATTTAAGCTTTGATCTAGTTAGCATTCAATAGCAAAATCCAACACAAGCTTGTCTAACCTTAACAACCTAATGCTTTGATACCACTTGATCTGAAATCTTTCTGAATGACCTCAGTTAATTAATGAAGGTATTACAGACTCATGTGCTGGGGTCTGTCTATGTTATTTTTAGCAACAGATTGATAATATTGCAAAATACATAGACACTTGAAACAGTAAGAGAAAAATAGTAAGAAGATACAAGAACACAACAAATTTAATAAGGAGTTCACCCAATCCCCCTAGGTTATGTCTCCTGGTCCAGCCTTCAGTGGTGGCCTTTTCTATTGTGTCTTAAAGCAAAGTTTTTACAATAAGGAGCTCAATTTGAGTCTCACTTAACAGATGATGATCAGTAGGGTGGTCCTTGGATCCCCCAAGCCTCTAGAGTACAGAAACTCCCCCTTGCAGAATCTCAACCTTAACTAGTCTCAATGGTATGAGTCTAATTTGGCACTCAATACCTGACACGTATACACAAAGGTGTTGTTTGAACCTCTCACGCCTTATCTGGAGTTCACAGACTCTTATACTCTCTCTGTCTCTATCTGCTCGATGTTTCCTTTGCTCTGTATGTCATCTCGACTTCTCTGTTCTCTATGATTCACTTCTTTCTCTACTTCTATTCCCCCTCTGCTCTTTGTCTGTTCGTGGCTTAAAGCCAATCTGCTCCCTGATTGTTTATTTCCTCTTCCTGGCTCTTTGGATTACTTGCCTTTGTCTGCTGGAATTCCCCTGCTCTGCGTCATCATCGTTGTGTAACAATGCATAGAGAGGTGGCCCCTTGTCGCCTTACAAACTGAGTGTTAGTTTTCTTTGAATGGTTGTTATTTCCGTTACTCCAGGATTTTCTCGTGAAACTGATTCTTCTACCAGCTTAGTGGTCATGCCAGACCTCAACTCTTTATGTGCCTCAGTCTATTTTCCCATCGAATCTGGTCATCCATCGGGTTGATTCTCTACCATTGATTTGGAGCCTCTAGGTCCTACGGTCCCCATCTATATCGCGTGGGTAAGTTGCTCGACCATTACTCACACGATATAAGTAGTTTTCTCTCTCATCCACTCAACACGTGTCACCCTGTGTATGGCATCATGCTAAACTTGGCCAAACCTGCTTACCACTTGAAGTGCATGCGATATCCTACCATTTTTTGGTGCAGGACCCACCTTCTGACGTTTTCCACATGGTTTCCTGTTTTCCTTGTGACCAAGCACTTGAGGCTTTCCTTCTCTTAGGGTTTTTCCCTGCAATACGTGATTAGTGCTTTGTGCTAATCGCATATCAGAAACTGCCTCTATTTCTAGATCTCGGCTTCTGATTGCCAATTTACGTCCATGCATGGTCTCCATGGGCCAACAGTCAATGCGCTTTGACCAAGGGTCCTCGTTGTTCCATGCTGGCCACAATTTCCATTGTCCAGAGGTCATTTCTGATAAGCTTGTTATTCATAAGATTTTGATGCCTGACATAATTTGAAACAATCATGGAAATGTTTAAGGATCCAATTCAGATCAGTCCTCAAGCCAAGGGTGCTCTACAATGCTCTGTCTCTTTCCCAAACCTATGTTACTTCCAGAGAGGCCATCCTAGGGGCTTTCAAGCACAAAGTTTACCAAAAATCTCTTCAAAAAGGTTGAAACAAGATCAATGGAAGTAAGTAAAGTCTACTAGGTTTTACTAGGATTAAGGTAAACTAACCAAAATGATGATCGTTCCCCAGTGGAGTTGCCAATTTGTTATGTGGAATTTTCCATCTATGGATAAACATAATTTCCCTAGGTGGGTAGCTACACCTAGAACAACAGATTTAAAGCGCTCAACCTTTTTTAATAGAACATAAATAAGACAAGGGACCTACTTTTTATCTTATGCTTTCTCTTTGTCTCCTTTGTATAGTTCTCGCCGCTCCATCTCCAACTCAATCTACTCGACAAGTACCTACAATCATAAATAAAGGAGAAAAACCAATCAAAGCAAGAGATCTATCTACTATAAGCAAATGGAATCAAAATAATTTACACATATAATCGTCATATATAAAGACAAGAATATGGGAAAAGGTGTAAACAATTGTATTAAGTAGAAGGAAGGATTACAACCATGAAGTGTGATCCATTATCACTCTTCCAGCTTGGGTTCCAACCAGCATCACATGAAAAGAACAACACTCTGGCAGCATAAGAATACTTTCTTACAATCTCAAACCTCATACCAACAGTATCTCCTTACAAATTCTCAAAATCCAACCCTTGATCACTTAGATGAGTGCTCAATTTATAGGAAAATGGAGGAGGTTTGGTCATAAATGAGGGTATTGAATGGCCTTCCAAACTTAGAGTTAGCTTCCATGGAGGAATGGATGAGGGGATCGGAGGTTACTTAACTCATTCCCTATCAAATTGTGAGCTCATAAGAGATGATAAGTGTTGGAATATTTTAGATGGCTCTAGAAGATAAGAATATTCCTAGAACCCTATGATGATTTCTCTCGATCTCACCGAGCGCAGGTTAAAGTGGGCCTAAGTGCTCTAGAAAGCACCTTGTCATGGGCCTATCTACACTAAAGTTCACTTACCCCTGACCAAGATTGCGTTGGTCCCTCAAGGAGGCATTTCTAGAGGGCTTCAGGCCAAGAAACTCTCAGGGAAGGAGGCATTCGAAGTTATGACTTGTCTAGGGCATGTAGCAAATGAATTAGGGTTTGATGAGCCCTAATAGTATTGATCTGAATGATGGGAGTGATGTGCCCAAATGGATCATTAACAGTAATCTACATAATGGCACCTTAAAAATCATGCAACAAATTACCACTAGTCCCCTAAAGGATCCCTTGACTAGCAAGATGTCTGTAAGGGTTGCACTTCTGGGAAATCTGTCAGATCAAAATTCCATGATCGAGATTACAGAGAAGATGAAATCTTTGAGTGATTCCAAAATGATGTTGGTGGACCCTTTTCTACAACCTCCACAACAAAACATAAGTACTATGCTATTTTTAATGAAGATTTCTCTAGAAAATGTTAGATCTTCTTCACGTGGAAGAATGATGATTTTTTCTCAAAATTTATTGAATTCCAGGCATTGGTTAATAAGGAGACTAGGAGGAAAGTGAAGGCTCTCAGGAGAGACAATGGAGGTGAATTTGTTTCACATGCCTTCAAATATTTCTGTGTGAAAGAATGTATTCGAAAATATCTGATAAAACCCCATAACCCAGAATAAAATGGGGTAGATGGGAGGAAGAACATGAGAATAGTGGGAGAAGCAAGGGCCATGTTGCATGATCAAGGGCTACCATTGCATCTATGGGTAGAAGTATGCAACACAACAATTTACTTGTATAACCAAAGTCCTCATATAATCCCTGGTATGATCACATCAAAGGAAGATTTCTGTGGGAGAAGTCCTAATGTGTCTCATTTTAGAATTTTTGGAGCTTTAGTTTGTTGTCATGTCTCCAAGGATTCAAGGAAGAAACTTGAGCCTACAACAAAGTAGGGAGTATTTGTAGGATACAGTAAAACTCCACACAATTGTTGGGTGTATTTGTCTTCATTGAGGATGAGATTTGTAAGGAGAGATGTCAAGTTCGATGAGGAAAAGGCTATGATATTCTCTCTCGAATGAGAGTAGAGTATCCCACCAGAGAAGGAGATTTAGCTCCAAAAGAGGAGCCTCGATATGATATTGAAGAGTTTGTGGAGAAACCACATGTAGAGGAGTGGACAGGAGGCAGAGTGGAGGCACCCACTTAACTAGAATCTTCCTGAGAGGGGAGAAAGAGAACTAGAGAAGTTGATAGATTGTTTTAGGATGCTAGGGAGAATGTGGGATCCCCCATAGCACAACGTAGGTAGAGGAGGTCACCTGATAGGTACACTATTTACATGGCTCTCATGGTAGATTTCATTGAGACAAAGCCTTCTTCATTTGAGGAAGCAATGTCTCACCCTGTTTGAGTTGATTCCATGGTGGAAGAATACAAATCCATTATGAAGAACAATGTATGGGAGGTGGTGCTAAGACCATAAGGGAAATCAGTGATTGGTTCTAGATGGATCTACAAAGTGAAGTATGCCGCAAATGATAGCATCGAGAAGTACAAGGGCATATTTTTGGCCAAAAGATTTTATGAGATAGAGGGAGTGGACTATGATGATACTTTTTCACTGGTTGCAAGATATTCCTCAATTAGAGCCATTCTATCATCGGTTATGTAGATGGAGTGGAAATTCCACTGAATGAATGTGAAGACTTCCTTTCCCAACGACGTTATTGGGGAGGAATTTTACATAAAGAAGCCATAAGGATTTGAGACATATGATTGAGAGTCACATGTGTGCATAACTAGGAGAGAATTGTATGGTCTCAAACAGGTGCCCTAAGCATGGTAAACAACAATTGACAATTATCTCATTAGATTAGGCTTCACCAAAAGTGAAGCATATGCAAACCTCTAGCACATTTTGGTAGATTGTAAGTTCCTTATTCTTGTTTTGTATGTTGATGATTTAGTATTGACAGGTGATGAGTAGTTGACCTGCTCTTGTAAAGAGGATCTTGTAAGGGAAGTCAATATGAAATGGCATGGGCCTCATGCATTACTTCGTCGAGTTAGAATTATGACAGGGTGATGGTAAATTGTTTTTGTCTCAAGCAAATTATGCTACTGATATACTTCAAAGAATTCACATGGAGAATTGTAAGCCCATGGACACACCTCTAGCTACTAATTGGAGGAAGGAGTACGCTTATTTAGGTGAGGAAGTTGATGCTACCATCTACAAGTAGCTTGTTGGCTCACTGATGTATCTTGTGAACACATGACCCGATATGTGCTATGAAGTCAACTAGCTTAGCCAAACTATGGTGGGTCCTACAAGATTATATTGGAAGCAAGAAAAGCATGTTTTACGGTACCTCAAAGGCATTACCTAGTATGAATTATGGTATAGATAGATAGAGGGAGTGAAGCTACAAGGCTTCACCGATGTAGATTGGGTAGGGAGTCCATGAGACAGGAAAAGTACCTCAAGTGCTATCTTTAGTATCGGGTCCGCAACTATTATTTGGTACAACGGGAAGAAAAGGTTTGTGGCACTAAATTTAGAAAAAGTTAAATACATGGATGAAAGACAAGCAACATGTGAAGCAATCTGGATGAGGAAAATACTTGTGGGACTATTCACTCAGGATACAGATCCGACAATGATATATTGTCATAGTAAGAGTTGCATTAAGCTCTCTTAGAATCTAGTATTTCATGAAAGGTCCAAGCACATTGATATATGATATCATCATTTGCGAGACTATGTACAAAGGAGAATTATGTTGCCACAACACACTCCAACTGGGGAGAAAGATGCTGACATCTTGACAAAGGAATTGTTAAGAGGTAAATTTTAATTCCATAGGTGCAGGATAGGGGTGATGGAAAATCTATTTCTTGCTAAGAGGGAGTGTTAAAAAAATGTATCAAGAAAGGCTCAATTTGACTTTAGCATTCGTCAAATTGAGTAAATCGAATTTACACATTAGCAAGATAACTTGGAGGTAGTTAACTAGTGTGACATGGATATTTTCACTTAGTTAGCTTAGTAAATTCAAGTTAATGGACTTGGAGTTCATTTATGCATGTGTGATTTCTAAATTTTAGTAATCTAGTTCAATTATTTTTAGTTTTATCCATTTAACTGACCTCTAACTATCAATAGAGTCAGTTGAAGATTAGTTGTCAACGGGACAACATTTTAACTCAGAGATCTATTAGTTAACTGATCAATCAACCCAAAATATTTAATGCATGCAAGCAATTCAAATTCCTTGGCTAAAGTAGAGATGACAAGGCAGTGTAACTTCAATTATAAACTAGTTTGAGTGTAAAAGTGTTGCATGAGGTTAGGTGACCCATCCTTGGGAATTATGCAATTAATTTGGAGTAAATTCCTATCTTGTAGGGACTAATTTCCTGATCAAGATTTTCACAAGGAAATAGGAGGCTTAGTGGGAAAATAATTGGCTATGTTTTGGCCAGAGTTTTCTATTGAGCAAAGAGAACAATTATCCTTTTGTAGGTTGTTCTCAGAGCTGAAGAAAGCAATTGTAATAGTTTCTCTATTCAATGATTAATGCAAAAAGGCTTGAGGGTTGTTCTAAATTTTGATTTTCATTTCGTAGATCAATAGTGTAATTGTGTCTCTTGTTTTTCAGTGTGAAATCTTGAGCAATTACAATTTGTATCAAACTTATACAAGAGGTCATTATCTTTAGTTTATGTTATCATGATGTTATTGGTAAGTTATGATGCTGCTATGTTGGCTAAGATGGAACAAGAGATGCAAATTATTAGGGAAAGGTTGCAGCATTAGACCTCAAGATAAGAGAAGATTGTCATACAGGTTTGTATGTTGGGCATGTAGGTATGTTGGTTAATGGTTGTTATAAGAATTATGGTTATGTACATTCCTTTCATTCTATTTCTATCATGGTTACATACACGTTAGATGCTAGTTGATTAATGCTGTCATATGCACATGCATGAGATAGTCATGAATGATAGTAACTTGTTGGTTTATGCATTGCGGTCATACACATGATGATTATGGTAATTGCAGTTAAGGTATTGATGTTATATATAGTGTGCTAATTTGGATTGGCCTTTGGAGATGGTTATGGTTATGATATTCATGTATGAGTCGTTGTTCTTGTGATATTGTGTCATACTAATCTGGACTGGCTTGTGCAGATGTGATAGCATCCCCTGAGATACATTGAGGTATGTGTCTAATTATGTTGTCTATTTGGTTTATCTAACATTGTATTCTTACAGGTTGTTTGAATGTTTTCTTATTTACATCATATGAGTATTTGTATATGAGATTGCATGAAGGAATGATCTTGTTTTAATACAGTTGTACTAACACAATATGCACTGAGACAATTGATATGCACTTGAGTGCAAGTGGGTGCTAGTTGTATGTTATGAATAATGACTGTGAGTTGGTTATGACATGGTTATTAGTCTTGGTAGAGGCTGATTTAAAATTAATAGAAATGATGCATTGATATTTGGAACATGTGACTAACATGTGTGAAATGTTCTAGTGCAACATGCTTGGTATTAGCGCGACAAGGCAACAATTGATTTTTTATATCACTAACAACTAGGTGATGAGATACCACATAATAAGACATAATTGCAATAAGGAAACATGTAAAAGAAATGAATTGGGTGAGATTTTATTAGGCTATGTTTGGTAACCATAATTCCAAATGAACGAGTGATTTGCATGAATACATGAAGTCTTATTAACCTTGATTTTGTCTAACAATTATGTGGATATGTGATATATTCTTGGACATGTATATGACTCGTATAACAACTAGTTTTTAGTTATGGTTGGATTCGTCAAGGAATTGGAGTCCCTTGAGAAGATGATATATGTGTGTGTTCAGTTATAAGGAAATGTGCTTGGCACAAAAAGGTAACGTAACTAGTATATTGAATATTTATTTATGCACTGACAATTATGTATATGGCAATATGATGCAAGGAATTCCATGGCAAGAGACTTCTATGAAATCTTGGAGAAGGTTCAGGTTGAGATTTCATTTGGAAGTGCCAGGGAAGCCATGGGGGTTAAGTCATGGTGTTTGTTGCTAGTTTTGTGCTTTCAATGCCTTGTGATTTGTTTGTGCTTGATTTGAGTTTTGTTTATATATGTTGCATAGCCATGCCACTTTATTTTTGGTGTTGTATTATTGTTGATTTTCCATGGTTTTCTTCTTGTTTGTTTTTGTTCTTGTATTTTATGTTTTGAGGGTGTTGGGAATTGGTTGGGAAAGAAGAATGTTAATGGAGCTTGGGAAGAGATTTTTGGTACCCAAAAAGTAATGTAAGACCCAGATCAGGCTTGATGCATGTATAAGGGAAACTGAAGGCAAGAGTATGAAAATTAGTTGGATTAGTTGGGTCCATTGGGATAAATGGATGATGCAATGAGAAAGATAAAATGAAAGGTAAAGTGGATGGATTTGAGGAGTCAGATGCCTTGGAGATATTTCAAACTATTGTTCTCAATGTTGTGCATGTGATGGATGGATAAAGGAAGTTCTCTTAACCTTGAACTTATGATATCTGGTAATTTTGTTTTGATTATGATTATGTTGATGTCTCTATATTTATATATGTATATATGTAAGTTGTTGTCTGATGGGGTCATCAAAGATCATGATTTTTTTATGTTAATATTTATATGTATGTATGTATGTATGTATGTTTTTGTTTAACATGATCGTCAGGGATCATGCTTGTGGAGGATTGATTTCTTATGCAAGTGAATGGCATGAAGAGGTTCCCGGTTTTATGAGAAATAAAGTGGGAAGAGTAGCATTAACATATATATGAAGTTAGTATCATGTATATATCATTTGATATCATGTGATTACAATCATGCTTATGTTTATGTTATGGACATGTAATGATGAGGGATCCATCAACGGAATGAAAGAAGTGTGCTCTACAGCATGTTGGGACAAACATGGATAGTAAAAAGACACTAGAAACAAGGTTTCTTAGTATAAATAATGTGGTCTTCGAATGTGCAGTACTAGTGTTGTGTACATGTTGCATATGAAGTGATGTGTACATATGGTATTGTGTGCATGTTACATATGCAATGTTCTATACACATGGTTTTGTGTGCATGTTTGATATGTGGTGTTGTGTACATTATGTATAGACAGTGTTGTGTACATATGGTGTTGTGCACATGTTGTATATGCATTGTTGTGTACATATGGTGTTGTGTGTTGTGTGCATGTTGTACATGTTGTGCTATATACATGTGGTGTTGTGTGCATGTGGTGATGTGTACATGATGTACATGTGGTGTTGTGTGCATGTGGTGTTGTGTACATGTCATGTAGGTGGTGTTGTGTACACTTTGTGTAGGTGTTGTTGTGTACACGTTGTGCAGGTGGTTCTATGTACATGTTGTGCAGGTGGTGTTGTGTACATGTGGTATTGTATACATGTCGTATATGTCATGTTGTGTATATGTGGTACTATATTATAGCTATTGTGTAGTCGTTGCATTGTGACATGTGTATTCGTTGTATTGTACGGTGTGTACGTATATGTATTGTGTTGTACACTGGGTATAGGTGTATTTGTGGTGTTGCACGATGGTTAGAGGTGTATGTGTTGGGTTGTGCATTATGTATGTGTATGTGTTGTACAATGTGATGGGATGGACATGTATGGGACTGTCTGAGACCTTGTTGTTGCTATTGAGGGTTGAGGCGGGTTAGTCTCTTGATACCCTTGTTGCTGCTATTAAGGGTTGAGTCAGTTTAGTCTTGGGATGGCCTTGTTGCTAATATTGAGGGTTGAGGTGATTTAGTCTCAGGATACCCTTTTTGCTGATATTGAGGGAGGAGGTGGTTTAGTCTCTGGATTCCCTTATTGCTTGAAGAAAAGAGAAGACACTAGGTGGTTGCCATGTTTGGAAAACCAAACCAGTGTGTATACATGGCTAAAGCGAAGAGAAGGCACTAGTTTCTTGCCAATTTTGGCAACTGATTTAGTGTGTGTACAAAAAGGATAAAGAACAAAGGAAAAAGAAAAAGGATCATTGAAAGATAGGTATCAACATTTTATTTCAGTTTTGATTATGCATGTGATATATGACTCTAATTTATGGTGATTTAATGTGATCTAAACTTTGATTTATGATGGTTACTTTTTGATCTAACGAGATGTGATATGTTATACATGATGATTTGATCAAAGAGCTAGTTGACTTGTTGTGACATCGAGTAAACAAAATTGTATGTGTACCTTATTGATGAGCCACAAATGAGGTATGATTTGAATTTATTTCAGTTTATTTTGAATCTAATGGAAATTATGTATTGGTTACTGGAAGGCAGGAAAATTCCCAGTTTGGGTGGTTGAAACTGACAGCAAGAATTAGTAGCAAAAAGGAATTAGAACAGGAAGCAGTGCGCTAGTAAAGCATTCTAGAGTAGGGTCATCGTGTGACACCAGCACCCAATAGTGTCTTTTGATTTCCATGAGCATGCTATGATTGATATGATGGCTTTGAGGTAGGGACACACCTTGGTTTTTGGACCTTCCGATGTGAGGAAACCTTGCCAAAGGATGGATTAGACGGGAAAGGGGATGTTAGGGAACTTGGAAGGTGAGTAACTACACGGAAGGGGGTAACCATATTTCCTGAGGGATTATGTAGCAGAGAATGGAAGGCTAAACTATGGTTTTTTTAGTCATTAGAATTGCTAGATGGAATCAAATACACATTGGGAGTGTGCCCTGGAACAATGAATTGGTAACTATTCACTAAGGGAACATGTAGTGCAAGGATCGTAGCACTGGAAATTGGATGCAGGCCCTGATTTTGGCAATGGATTCTGGACATCTTGGGAAAGAGGTGAATCTTGGTATTACTTTGAGGGTGGAGGTATCAAATTTTGGATTCCCTTATTGTAGATGTAGGCATCATATCCTTTTATTTTCTGGTTAAAGAAAATTTGCATATGAGTATATGTGGTTTTCATTGTAAATATCATAGTGAGTTGTTCTATAGAGATACAATAGATAGTATGATTGTTATGTTTTCAGTAGAGATCGTTGTAAATACTGCAATGAGCTAGGTTATAAAGCTCCATGGGAAGTATGTTTTGCTTTCAGCGACTTTCTAGTCATATGTGTCAAAACACCAAGGACGGTGTTCCCCCAAGGGAGAGGGTTTTGTAATAGCCTTGGGTTCAAAGTTCATGTAATAAATTTAATAAAGGAAAAATAAGATATAAGTCATGGTACTGTTGTGCTGTACAACAACCCCCCATTTGTATAAATTTTTTATACAAAATCTTAATATGGATTGGGTCCCTTTTTAAATAAACTTAGTTAGATGTGTGAGTTAACAAATAAAATGGTATTAACCTCATTACAAGAAAAATCCTTATTAAAAGGTCCGATGTAAATAAATCGGTATAAATCCCTTTGATAAAAAACAAAGTGTTCCTTTTAAATATTGTAAATAATTCCATATTTGTGATAAAGTGATCGGAGATCGCATATCTCAATAACAAAGGGAACACACATAAAAGCAAAACTTCATCCAATCCTCCGATCTGAAAAGGGAATCAGAATCGACAATTAGAGAAATGAAATGTCAAACGTGCACACACAAGGGCTCATCATATCTTCTAATTTGATATCACAATCAGTAATCGGAGATATTCATTGATAAAGGGGCATCCGTAAAGGCCTCATCAAATCTCCTGATGCGATAAATTAAATCTCAATCGGTAATCGGCGAAGTCATATGACAAAAGGATAAAAGCTTAGGCCAAATCCTGACTGTGATCAATTAATTGAGTGCGCATCTCAAAAGGTAAATATACGTTGAAAAACAGTTTGCATGCATAATACCCCGCTCCATTATATTATAATATTACCTTTCGCCAATTAGAGATATTCATTGCAAGTGCTAAAGCCCTTCCCTTTGACACTCCCGATTGCGATTTGCGATTTATCACCGATCACTGATCGATGAAATCTAAAGCATGCTTGAAATAATCATTTAGTATATGATTGACGAGATAGGTATTTATGGAATTTACTCACCACAACTAGCATTTCTAACAGCTATCAAATTTTACAGTTAAGGGTAGATCCTTTAAAAGATTTTATCTGTGGTAATCCTTAACTGTATTTCATTTATCATATGTCAATCACCATAATTCTTTTCTTTTTTATATTGGCTTTTAGTGACACTATCTCTGTATTATGGTTTGCAATTATCTATGTAGAGTCTCTCCAAACCCATTAATCCAGAGAAAATGGGGAAGAAATCAAGGAAGTCCACAGCAACTCCTGTAGCCAAAGAACCAAAACACAGCAAGAAGGGATTAATCTTAGATACGACATGTATTGGTCTAGGAAATACCAACTAGGAAAGCATTTATAATCTGATAGAAGTAGAGGAGCCTGAAGAATTAGAAGTGGAAGAAACAAATGATTCAACCAACAAATCAGAGGGAACACTCAAAGAGTTGGCATGTTCATTCCTTCAGAGAATAGCAGCGTGGGCCAAAATCTTGTCGTATACTGATGTGGTAAGATGGGTGGTTGAGAAAATCCCAACTTCAGATAGAACATTTTCCACAGTTGATGGAAGGATATTCAGCTCATTCAAGCCTGAAGATATGAGGAAAATGTACCATTTACCTCCACCTGAGAAGCGATACAACAAGGCATTTCTAGAAAAATTTGCACAGGAAAACGACTCGAAATCAACTCCAATCAAGAAATGGAGGCATTTCCCAGAGAAACACAAGCACGAATCCTCGTGTAAGTACTCTATTGACTCATTAGTTTCCCCTTATTGCTATGCTAGAGCTATGATATCTATATTGTGGGGACAAAATGATTATGCCAAATTCACTATAGATATGGTCCCGCTAATGGAAGCTGCATTTAATGGTTATGTTATGGATTGGGCAAAAAATTTGTCTGATAGACTAGCCACTGAGATTTTAGAGTACAGAAACAATGCATATAAGACTTCTCGAACCATTCCCTCTTTCTACTACAGTGCATATATTATGGATACTATTTGTTTTAATTATGAATACTTGATACTTGGATAGAAATGGATTGCCTATGATCCGAACCCGATTCATATTTATCACAAGTAGTTGTGGAAGGCACACTATAAAAATCAGCTGTATAGAATTTGTAATGGTTTTGTTTTACTTGTATATTATTCTATTTTCAATAATCTTGCTCCCAGGATATCCCAGGAAGCAGAAATTGATTTGGCACCAGTAGGTAGTTGGTTTGGGGAGGAGAAATTTAACTATGTGAGGCTTTTTGGCAGCGTCACTTAACCACATGTCATCCCCTTGTATGTGCCTGATAAATTATTAGCACGGGTATTGGCATATCAGATAACTGTTGAAGGGACTTCAAGAACCCTTAGGGATTCAAAGAAACAAATGTGGCCTATGTTTCCCCTACGATGTGGCGTTTTCACCCTACATGACTACAAGGATGTAGAGAAAGAGGCAAAAAAGATTCAAATGTTGAATCTTGCCACCATTCCTAACAGGTAATATGATCCAAATAAGGTTGCCCATAACATCACAACTCAAGCTAAACTTTCCAAATTCGATCATGAAGCGGATGACTTTGATGATTTATTTTCTTCAGCCAATACATTCTTTCAAGTTAAAGGAATGGCTAGAATCAAGTACATTCTTTCAAGTTAAAGGAATGGCTAGAATCAAGTATCAAGAAGAGGGGTTAGAAATGTTCAATAGGCTTAGAGCCTAGAGGTTGCAAACTCTACCTTTGGACCTATTAGCAACAACCCCTACAGATCAGCCCCAGATCCAAACTGAACATGAAGTAGCTGACAAGACTCCTATCGCTTAAAAGATTCCAGAAAAAGGAAAGTTGCCAGAATAGGAGCAGGGATAGGGAAAAAGCAGTGAACTCATTGATTCAAGTATTTATGTTGATCCCAAACTACTCGAAGAATGATAAAAATTTGACTCAATCATCAGTAGTACTGAGAACCTATAAGGATTTAGCACACCAGAAGTGACAACTAGTTAGAAGACAAAAACTAATACAGTTTCGACCAAAGGAACTAGCGAGCCACCCATGACTCAAAAGGATGTAGAGATAATCTCCGAGAATCAATTCAATGAAATTGTTCTACATATAGAAGAAATACCACCCTTGGATGTCTTCTAGAGCCCTAAGCATAGGGCTATAATCAAGAGACAAAGGAAAAAGAGAAAACTTGATCAATCTTCTCTTTTGCCTTCACAAATGGAGATAACAAATGCGCTATGGAGAGAGGAAGTCAACCCTTTTGAAGATCTCACTAAACTCTCTTAGTGTTCTACAACATACACAACAACTATAATGGAAAAAGCATCGGATGTAAGCAACTTGCTTAAAGAGAAGGATCAAAAAATTATTTTGCTGGAGGCACATGTACAAGAGAAGCAGCAGAGGATAGGGTAGTTGGAAAAATAGTTACCAGCCCAGAGGCAGTCCATTGATCAATTAAATGAGAAATTGCTCAAAGAAAAACAAAGGATTAATCAACATGCAATTTAGAAACAACAGGAACTATCTCATGTGTTGAGCAAGCTGTGATCATTAAACGAACAATTGAGCAAATTGAAAGAAGAACAGATTGCTCAACTGTCACTGAAAATAGAAATGTTCAAAGAATATCCCCAAGTGGGGGAATTCGGATCGAAGGCTCTCCAGATTACCAAAGCATTATCTAATTAGTTGATCTTATTATGTCATAATATCTCTCTCGTTCTTCCCTTCTGTGAAATCTCGTCATCTATGGTTGATAAGTCAGTTGATGCAAGACAGAAATTGGAGGAAGCAGATGAAAGATTAACATAGTTTCTCTCTTGGCAAGAAACCAAAGAAGGAAAAGCTGCAAATCTACCCCAAATTCTAGAATCGCATAAAGAAATCCTATTCCTTGAATGGCAATCTCAACTAATGAAAGCAGAAAGGGCGACATCAAGATGTAGATCGACAACTAGTAATCTGGTTGAATTGATTAATGACACTCTTTATTTATCAAATTTAATCATAGAGTGTACTCTAGGGAAACTTCCATCAATGAAAGCATTAGAGCAGACATGCAAACAAGAGCTGGAAAAGAGGGAAAGATTGATTGCAGGAATTCAAACTTTAACATGGGAAACCTTTTGGTTCTTCCTTGTTAGACCATATAGTTAGCGAACAATGATGAAATTCCTCACTGATGCAACCAGTTATATGATTCCTAAAATTACTGATGCCACATACACTACCTAGTTACATTCACGTCTGAGTCATCCTCCAGAACTACAACCGATGCTCACCATTTGCCATCACAAGCCACAAGATAGTCAGCCAAAATAGTGAACCATTCTGACCAATTGCAAGCATGCCTCTTTCGGGGAGATTTTCATACATTTGTGATTTGGTTATACTAGCACATTTCATTTTTATTTCATAGTTTGTTAGTTTAGATAGTATTTATAGACCCTTTCATGTTTTTAGAAAGGGTCCTAAAATTTTGTATTAAGAATTGGATCAGAAGTTGCACTGCTGTGCTTCCGATATATATATTTTTTATAAAACTGGACTTGAACTCTGAGTTTTAATGAGGGATACTTTTATGTGATATGCACTATTACTTCTTGTAAAAGTATTTCCAAGTTGAAAGGCAAGATCTGAATGCAATTCATGTCAGAAGAGACTCAAATACATATGGTACTACTATCTATGTTTTTGCTTCATGCTTTTATGTGAACCAACATTTATTCATTTTTCTATTATTGATATATGTATATGCTTTCATAGCAATTCTTTTACTTCTCACTATTGAATGTTTAAGAGTTATTATTTTTCATACATATGTGTATCAATGATATATAAAGATCAGTGCCATTATGTTTTAATTATTACTTTGTTCAACTACTTGAACAAAGTAATTATCATATGAATAAATATTTTTGTTTATGAGTAGAGTCGTCTATATGCCTACTTGTCAATAAGAATCATCAAGAATTGCACTAAGAGAAAGACTTACGGGGATAGATTAGTTATCTATATTATTGCATTTTCGAATAAATCATCCATCATTCCCATTAGATATTAGAAAACTAATCACTTATCCATCCCATTTATAAATCAATTGTGAAACTAGTCCCATTATATCCAGGTGGGGCCACCAGACCAAACGAAAAAGGAGTTGCCTTTAAGGTATAGATCGGGTGGTTTTCCCCGATGTTGATGCAATGATTTTTGATGCATCAACATTTTTGGTGCTAGAAGGAGGGCCTGAACTATGAATGGCAAGCAAACCCAAATATACAATCCATTTTGAGAGTAAATCTCCCTCCACCTCACCTCTGACTTCTCCCTTGCATGTTGAAACTCCAGTTTCCAAGCAAGAAGCTGAAAAATCAATGACCACTGTTCAACCCCAAAATATCTCAAATAAATTAACTCCAAAATCTCTTGAAGTATAGTCTTTCATCCACAAACTTCAAGGATTCTCAATATCACCACAAAATTCTGAGTTATCTTAAGGCAATGTAACTTCACAATTTGCTCCTTCTCGCCCCCTCACCAGACTTCAGAGTGAAAAGCTTGGTATTGAACCTACTGAGTTACGTTTGCCTAAAAGGAAAAGGGCAAGGAAGACAACTGAAGGGTCTGATAGTGAAACTCTCTCATCATCATCAACCATTTTATCTTCTCTAGTGCGAAGTCAACCATCCACTCCTCCACTCCAGATTGTCATTCAATAGGGAACTGGAACATCAACATCTATTTATCAACATTCTCAAACCACAATATTTGTTCCCTCCCAACCATCTGGAACTTCATTAGCGCTATCATCTATTAGTATCTCGAAAATGGCTCAGAACCCATGGAACAATTTTTCAAGAACAGTTCTTGACTAAATATGGTGATGACAGATCTATAGCAACATTAATCAATGATCTTTCAAATCTTAGAACAGTCTAAAGAGCCTATAAAAGAGTTTAGTTCACAGTTTAATAAACTCTTAAATAAGATTCTAATTTCCTCTAAACCTAGTGAACAAGTTAGAAGTGAATGGTATATAACAGCTTTACCTTCAAACATAGCTATCTTTGTAGATAGAGCTGCAAAACTGACTCTAGTAGAAAATATGAAAGAGGCACTTGATGTAGAGAAATGAATCATTGCCTTATAAAAGAAAGCTACTCTTGAATATAGAAAATCTAAAAAAGTCTCCTTCAAAGATGATTCAAAAAAGAAAATGGCTAAAGATTGATACGATATGGAAGGTCTCTAAAAAGTTCTAAAGACTATGTCAAATGAAGTGATAGAAATCAGGAAGCAAGTAGCTGAGACTTCAACTACGAAGCCATTTAAAAAATTTAAGAAACCAAAACCAAAACCCCCTAATGCTATATCCAACACAGAGTCAGACCCTAAGGATGATGAAGAAGAAGATACAGCCTTATCATCTGAAGAAACTAAAGAAGAGGTAATTGTAGAATGTCATGGGATGTGGGACTTTATTTTGCCCAATTCTGATATAGAAAATGAAAAGGAAGCTTTCCTAGTAAGCACTAGAAGTAAAGGCACTCCAGAACCTATTCAAGTAACTTAGAAGAAAAAGAACAAGGGTACCACTACTATAGAAAAAGCTTCCGCAAAGAAGTCTACAGTGACACCTACTCAAAATTAGTCATTAGCTTCCAATCCACCTTCAACATCTAAAACGTTAGTAGTTACAGACTCTATGGATTACAACATCATTGAAGACATGAAGAAAATTAAGGCAAATATGACTATATTTGAACTTAGTAAACTCAAACATCAACAAAAATTTCTACTCAAGGAATTAGATGCAGTACCTTCTTCTCCACTTCCAAATGCTATATTGCCTAAAGCTGCTAATGAAACACGTAAACCACCACCTGGTATAGTAGAAGCTACTGATGTTGTTCTAATTGGAGATAGATCAAATTCCAATACTCCTCCTTTTCTCTTGACCTACGAGATTTATAATAGAAATCTGCACAATTGCTTGATAGACTCAGGGGCTTCCTCGAATAAAAAAAAAACAATGCAATCATTTTTAGGTCAAATTAATTTTGTAAAAAGATTCGTTCCAGATTTTTCACAGATTATTTTACCATTACAAACCATGATCAAGAAAAGCTCAGTGTTCAAATGGGGACAATGGAAAAGGAGGCTTTTGATTCAATCAAGCAAGCAATCATAAATTCTCCTGCATTAAACACTCCTGATTTTTCAAATCATTTCATTTTATATACTCTTGCATCTGGTTCATTTTACGCAGTAGTGCTAACACAAATCAATGATCAAAACTTGGAAGCACCAATTTCATTTTATAGTTCAAATCTTCAAGGTGCTGAACTTAATTACTCCAAAGTTGAAAAGCAAGCCTTTGCTGTATATAAAGCCATTAAACACTTTAGACCCTTTCTCTTAAAAGCTCACACAAAAGTTATAGTCCCTTTTTCAGCAGTAAGATAGTTACTTGTTCAAAGTCAATTGGGAGAAAAAAAGGCAAACTGGGTCACGTCATTAGAAGAGTATGATTTGACAATAGACTAGCAAAGATTGTCAAAGGTCAAGGTTTTTTCAGGTTGTTAGTAGGAGATTCTAATATTCATGAACATGAAGGTACAACCAATATTGATGAAATCAATGAGATAACTACCATTAATCCTGAGTCCCAATATGCTGATTTGATATTCTATTTGAATAATGGATATTCTCCTAATATTTCCTACAAAAATAAACGTGCCATAAGACTAAAAGCAAAAAACTTTATGATTGTTGATGATGTGTTGTTTAAATGTAATTATGATTCAATTTTGTTAAGATGTTTAGAAAAATCTGAAGCACAAAAGCTCTTGCAGGAACTACATGATGGTCCAACAGGAGGACATTTTGGAGCTGATACAACAGCCCACAAAATTATTCATGCTGGGTATTATTGGCCCACATTATTTAAAGACACTCATGAATATGTAAGGAAATGCAGAACATGTCAAACTACTAGTGGAAGACAAAGGAAGCTAGCTTTCCTTTGCAACCAATCAACATTGAACAACCCTTTGAACAATGGGGATTGGATATCATTGGTGAAATCATTCCACATTCATCCAAATAGCATAGGTATATCCTTACAGCTACAGATTACTTTACTAAGTGGGTGGAAGCAATTCCTTTGAAGACATCAAACTCTGAGGCAATCATTCAATTCATAGATTAGTTCATCATTACTAGGTTTGGTGTTCCAAACGCTCTTATTTTTGGTAATGCATCTTGTTTCTCTGGTAATTCCATACTTGAATTTGCTATCAAAAGAGGATTCAAATTGAAATATTCTGCAAACTATTACCCTCAAGGAAACGGTCTAGCAGAATCTACCAATAAAAATCTTATCAAAATCATTAAGAGAACTATTGATCAGAATCATAAAAACTAGCATAAGTCTTTGATATTTGCATTATGGGCAGACCATATAACACAGAAGGCCTCAATAGGCACTTCTCCATTTAATCTAGTGTATGGAAAGGAGGTTGTCATACCAACAAACTTAGTACTTGCATCACTTGCCTTAGTGCAGTTTATTGAAGAAAATCCCTCATCTTCTATTCAATTGAGATATAATCAGATCCTGAAACTAGAGGAAGAAATGGAGAAAGCTTGAATTACACATAAAAAACATCAACAAATTATTAAGTCTTCTTTCGATACAACTTCAACCAACTCAAAACATCTACAAGTTGGTGATCTGGTTTTGAAATGGGACAAAGCCCATGAGGATAAAGGAAAACAAACTAAGTTTCAGAAAAGGTGGCTCGGACCATTCCAAATCAGTGAGAAGATAGGCCCATCAACATTCATATTACAAGATCTATCAAGAAAGAGAGATTTTCTTCCTATCAATGGGCTTATTTTTAAAAATTTCTTCAATTGAAGAGGTAACCCCCTTCTCACTTTGTAAATATTCAATTTTAAGCTATATTTGTGTGTATAATTAGTTTATTTCCTCTCTTAGAAAATAAAGTTGTAAATAGCCTTTTATTGGTCTTTACTATTTTGAAAAGGTTACTTAAAAGAAAATAGTCATAATATTTACTTTTGATAGATGGAAGCCTTGAAAGAAAAGGAAAAGTTCTAGGAAATTAGGTATAATTAAATTTTGAAAACCCTTTTTATTTTTGTGAAATCTTCTCAAAACTTGAAAATACTATAAATCATTCAAAAGTTTTAGAAGCCTAAAAAATTTATCAATAGAAAGAAATATTGATTCAATCTTAGCATCTTCAACTCTCAAAATTTTCATCCATGTTCTCTTGAGGAGAAAATTATTCACCCCATCCATCAAAGTTTATGATTTTTCAGAGTGTAATTTTAAAATATATTTGATATAAAAGATAAGAGGTCTTATCACAAACCTGCTTACTATGATCATAGGGGACTAGTTCAACTAACATTACCAACACTACATACCAAAACAGGGTAATGGCTTATTATTATAAGACAAGGGGTCTCATCATGAGCCAGCTTGTTTAGTTAAATTACAACTAGTGAATGGCATTGTCAACAGCTAGCCACCGAACCAAGACAATGACTTTTTATCATACAAAATAAAGAAATAAGGAAAAAAGAAAAGTAATACAAAAAATGTGGAAGCATATCTTTTGGATTCATTCTTTTAAGTTATACTCTGAGATGGATGGGACAATGAATAATCAAATGGTTAAAAGGTAACCCTGCCGAGACTATGAACATTTGCCGGTAGCAGTGGCCCCACCTATGACAAAGGAGTCATTATAAAAGCTAAGTTGGAAAAATATTTTATTTTATCATTATCAACCAATTAATGTTTACTTAAAACTTAGAATGTATTTAATTTTGAGATGAGAAAGAGATAGCAAAAATAATTTTCATTATATTCAGAATTTATGATTACCTAGTTATATTAGATTTTCTCTATCTATTAAGGTTTTTAGATTAAGAAAGTTAAAGTATTTTATTACTTTCTCAAAGATAACTGTTTCTCCCAGTAAATCACCAATTATTGTGTTGTACAACAACCCCCCATTTCTATAAAAATTTTATACAAAATCTTAATATGAAATGGGTCCCCTTTTAAATAAACTTAGTTAGATGTGTGAGTTAATAAATAGAATGGTATTAACCTCATTATAAGAAAAATCCTTATTAAAAAGCCCCATGCAAATAAATCGTTTTATAAAGCCCTTTGATAAAAACAAATTTTTCCTTTTAAATATTGTAAATAATTCCATATTTGCGATAAAGCGATCGGAGATCACATATCGCAATAACAAAGGGAACACACATAAAAGCAAAACTTCATCCAATCCTCTGATTCGGAAAGGGAATTGCAATAGGCAATTGGAGAAATCAAATGTCAAAGGTACACACACAAGGGCTCATCATATCTTCCAATCCGACATCACAATTGGTAATGAGAGATATTCATTGATAAAGGGACATACGTAAAGGCCTCATCAAATCTCCCGATGCAATAAAGTAAATCTAAATCAGAAATCAGTGAAGTCATATGATAAAATGATAAAAGCTTAAGAGAATTCCTAACTATGATCAATTAATTGAGCGCACATCTCAAAAGGTAAATATAAGCTGAAAAATGGTTTTCCTGCATAATACCCCACTCCATTATATTATAATATTACCTTTCACCAATCAGAGATATTCATTGCAAGTGCTAAAGCCCTTCCCTTTGAAACTCCCGATTGAGATTTGCGATTTATCACTGATCGCTGATTGATGAAATCTAAAGCACGCTTGAAATAATCATTCGGTATCCAATTGACGAGATAGTTATTTATGGTATTTACTCACCACGACTGGCAGTTCGAACAACTATTAAATTTTACATTTAAGGTTAGATCCTTTAAAAGATTTTATCCGTGGTAATACTTGACTATATTTCATTTATCGTATGTCAATCACCATAATTCTATTCATTTTTATATTGGCTTTTAGTGTCACCATCTCTATATTACAGTTTGAAATTGTTTGTGTAGAGTCTCTCTGAACCCATTAATCTAGAGAAAATGGGGAAGAAATCAAAGAAGTCCACAACAACTCCTACAACAAAAGAACCAGAACACAATAAGAAGTGATTAATCTTAGATACAACATGTCTTGGTCTGGGAAATACTAGCTAGGAAAGCATTTATAATCTGATAGAAGTAGAGGAGCCTGAAGAATTAGAAGTGGAAGGAATAGCTGATTCAACCAACAAATCAGAGGGAACACTCAAAGAGTCGGCTTGTTCATTCCTTCATAGAATAGCAACGCGGGCCAAAATCTTGTCGTATATTGATGTGATAAGATGGGTGGTTGAGAAAATCCCAACTTTAGATAGAACATTTTCCACAGTTGATGGAAGGATATTTGGCTCATTCAAGCTTGAATATCTCAGGCCAATGTACCATTTACCTCCACTCGAGAAGTGATACAACAAGGCATTACTAGAAAAATTTACATAGGAAAATGACTCAGAATTAGCTCCAATCAAGCAATGGAGGCATTTTCCAAAGAAACACAAGCATGAATCCTCGGGTAAGTACACTGTTGAATCATTAGCATCCCCTTATTGGTATGTTAGAGCTATGATGTGTAGATTGTGGGGACAATATGATTTTGCCAAATTCACTATAGATATGGTCCCACTGATGGAAGCTGCAAGTAATGGTTATGTTATGGATTGGGCAAAATTTTTGTCTAATAGACTAGCCACTGAGATTTTAGAGTACAGAAACAATGCATATAAGACTTCCTGAACCATTCCCCCTTCCTAATACAGTGCATATATTATGGATACTATTTGTTTTAATTATGAATACCCGATACTCGGATGGAAGTGGACTGCCAAAGATCTGAACCCGATTCATATTTATCACTAGCAGTTGTGGAAGGCACACTATAAAAATCAGCTGTACAGAATTTGTAATGGTTTTGTTTTACCTGTATATTATTCTATTTTCAATAAGCCTGCTCCTAGATATCCTAGGAAGTAGAAATTGATTTGACAGCAGTAGGTAGTTGGTTTGGGGAGGAGAAATTTACCTATGTAAGGCTTTTTGGCAGCCTCACTAAACCCCATGTCCTCCCCTTGTATGTGCCTGATAAATTATTAGCACGGGAATTGGCATATCAGATAACTGTTGAAGGGACTTCAAGAACCCTTTGGTATTCAATGAAATAGATGTGGCCTATGTTTCCCCTATGATGTCGCGTTTTCACCATACATGACTACAAGCATGCAAAGAAAGAGGCACAAAAGATTGAAATGTTGAAACTTGCCACCATTCCTAACAAGCAATATGATCCAAATAAGGTTGCCCATAGTGTCACCGCTCAATCTAAACTTGCCAAATTCGATCATGAACCAGATGACTTTCATGATTTTGATGACTTATTTTCTTCGGCCGATACATTCTTTCGAGTTAAAGGATTGGCTAGAATCAAGTATCAAGAAGAGGGGCTAGAAATGTTCAATAAGCTTAGAGCCCAGAGGTTGCAAACTCTACCTTTGGACCTATTAGCAACAACCCCTACAGATCAGCCCCAGAGCCAAACCGAACATGAAGCAGCTGACAAGACTCCTGTAGTTGAAACGATTCCTGAAAAAGGAAAATTTCCAGAACAGCAGCAAGGATAGGGAAAAAGCAGTGAACTCATTGATTCAAACATTTATGTTGGTCCCAAACTGCTCAGAGAATGGCAACAATTTGACTCAATCATCAGTAATGCTGAGAACCTACAAAGATTGAGCACACCAGAAGTGACAATTAGTTAAAACACAATAACTAATGCAGTTCCAACTCAAAGAACTAGTGTCCCACCCATGAATCAAAAAGATGTAGAGATAATCCCCAAGAATCCATCCGATGAAATTGTTCTACATATAGAAGAAGTACCACACTTGGATGTATTCTACAACCCTAAGCATAGGGTTGTAATCAAGAGACAAAGGAAAAAGAGAAAACTTGATCAATCTTCTCGTTTGCCTTTACAAATGGAGATAACAAACGTGGTATGGAGAGAGGAAGTCAACCCTTTTGAAGATCTCACTAAACACTCTCAGTATGCTAGAGCATACACAGTAGCTACAATGGACAAAGCATCGGAGGAAAGCAACTTGCTTAAAGAAAAGGATCAAGCAATTATTTTGCTAGAGGCACAGGTACAAGAGAAGCAGCCGAGGATAGAGTAGTTGGAATAGCAGTTAGCAACGTAAAGGCAGTCCAATGATCAATTAAACGAGCAATTTCTCAACGAAAAACAAAGGATTGATCAACATGCAATTCAAAAACAATAGGAGCTATCTCAAGCATTGAGCAAGCTACGATCATTAAATGAATAGTTGAGCAAATCAAAAAAAGAACAGCTCGCTCAGCTGTCACTGCGAATAGAAAGGTTTAAAGAATATCCCCAAGTGGGAGAATTCAAATCGGAGGCTCTCCAGATTACCAAAGCATTACCTAATCAGTTGAGCTTATTATGTCATAATATCTCTCTCGTTTTTCCCTTATGTGAAATCTCGTCATTTATGATTGATAAGTCAGTTGATGCAAGGCAGAAATTGGAGCAAGCAGATGAAAGATTAACAAAGTTTCTCTCTTGGAAAGAAACCGAAGAAGGAAAAGCTGCAAATCTACCCCAAATTTTGGAATCGCATAAAGAAATCCTATTCCTTGAATAGAAATCTCAACTAATGAAAGCAGAAAAGGCGACATCAAGATGTAGATTGGCAACTAGTAATCTGGTTGAATTGATTAATGACACTCTTTATTTATCAAATTTAATCACAGAGTGTACTCTAGCGAAACTTCCATCAGTGAAAGAATTAGAGCAGACATGGAAATAGGAGTTGGAAAAGAGGGAAATATTGATCGTAGGAATTCAAATTTTAACATGGGAAACCTTTTGGTTCTTCTTTGTTAAACCATATAGTCAGTGAACAGTGATGAAATGCCTCACTGATGCAACCAATTATATGATTCCCAAAATTACTGATGCCACATACACTGCCCAGTTACATTCATGTATGAGTCATCCTCCAGAACTGAAACTGATGCTCACCATTTGCCAGCTCAAGCCACAAGATAGTTAGCCAAAACAGTGAACCATTTTGACTGATTGCAAGCATGCCTATTTCAGGGAGATTTTCATATATTTGTGATTTGGTTATACCAGCACATTGCATTTTTATTTCATAGTTTGTTAGTTTAGATAGTATTTATAGAGCCTTTCATGTTTTTAGAAAGGGTTCTAAAATTTTGTATGAAGACTTGGATCGGAAGTTGCATTACTGTGCTTCTGATATATATTTTTCTGTAAGACTGGACCTGAATTCTGAGTTTTAATGAAGAATACTTTTAAGTGAAATACACTATTGCTTCCTGTAAAAGTATTTCCACGTTGAAAGGCGGGATCTAAATGCAATTCATATTGGAAGAGACTCAAATACATATGGTACCACTATCTATGTTTTTGCTTCATGCTTTTATGTAAACCAACATTTATTCATTTTGCTATTATTGATATATGTATATGCTTTCATAACAATTCTTTTACTTATCACTATTGAATGTTTAATAGTAATTAATTTTCATACATATGTGTATCAATGATATATAAAGATCAGTGCAATAATGTTTTAATTGTTACTTTTTTCAACTACTTGAACAAAGTAATTATCATATGAATAAATATTTTTGTTTATGAGTAGAGTCGTCTATATGCCTACTTGTCAATAACAATCATCAAGAATTTCACGAAGAGAAATACTTCCCCGGATAGATTAGTTATCTTTATTATTGCATTTTTAGAATAAATCATCCATAATTCCCATTAGATATTAGAAAACCAATCACTTATCCATCCAATTTATAAATCGATTGGGAAACTAGTCCCATTATATCTAATTGGAGCCACCACACCAAATGGAAAAGGAGCTACCTTTAAGGTCCGGACTGGGTGGCTTTCCCTGATGTTGATGCAATGATTTTCGAGGCATCAACAAGTACACATATTCCAAGATGAGTGTTAGGAAAAACATCCTAGTGGGTGTCACTTTTGGTTTATTAATGGCTAAGAAAATTGGCAAAGGTATTTGCAATGGAAAAGAGGCATCAATTGGCATTTATTTATGAAAATAAAGGAAAGTATGAGAAAAGGGAGATGAAAGGTCACAATTTTGCATGAGAGGGAAATTGAAGGAAAAATAGAGGAAAATGAAGAAAATAGAGGCCTTAATGATGAAAACACTTATGAGGATCAATTCATAACCCTCTATCAGTTTAGCTTCGGAATTATATCCAGCGAGATAAGAACACCAAGAGGAGGAAGCAAGAAAGAAAGCAAAGGAAGGGAAAGGAAAAGAAGGAAGAAAAGGGTAAGCAAGGAAGGTTTGATGAAGCAACTTCAGTGGGAAGACTTACAGGTAACAAGTTGCATGTGTGATTTCCTAACTAGTTTGTGAATGCATGGCACATGAGTTTGTGTATTTGGTTCTCACATTATCATTGGAATGAGTTTTTCCAAGTGTGATAATGGCCTCAACCTTTCCTTACCATTTTCAAATAACCATGGTGTGATGGGGTTCTTTTGTGTGGTTGAGCTTTAGATTTTTACAAGGTTTCTGAATTGAGAGAGGCAGGCTCAAGAAAATTCCCAAGGGTTGACGGTGGAGGTGGTTTAGTATCCTATAACCCATTGACAGATGGATGGAGACAGGAAAATTCCTCAAGGTATATTGAAGAAACTCTAAGGCATCCAAGGTTGTTCTGGGCATTGTGATCTCCTGAACAATTTTGTTGTGATCACGATAGTCTGAGGGTGGAGGTGGTTTAATATCCAGGAAGCCCTGGTTTTTTATGTATTGAGTCCCACATTCATGCTTGGAATATGGCACGGGGGTGATTGGCTAAAAAAAATATTTAGTTCAACTCAATATATGGTTGGGCAGTATGTGGAAGTCCCTAACTTGGTTGGATTTTACATATGTTATTAAGATATTTTTTCTTGTTGAAATTTATGAACACCTGTAACTGTTATTATGTGGATTCGATGGCTATTTTATCATGGTTATTATTCTAGTTATATGTTGGTTATAAGAATGGTTCTATAATAGGTTCTAGGTATGGCCCTTGATATGTTTTGATTAGTTGATGTATCGTTAATGAATGTATGAGCTAAAAAATGTTATTGCAACTATTATGAGAGGGAATTAGACCTTCTTTGTTATTCTCCTATAAGTTTCAAAATCTTATGTTCATATATGTAATCATGACCTATAGATTACATGTTCCTCATACATTTTACGAAATGACTGTCATGGTTAGGTCAAGCCTTTGATCAAGTTTTATATGATTGGAATTGTCTTCAAGTCCTTTATCATTCTAGTAAGTTTTAAGAAGTTTTGAGTTGTGGTATGGAGGCTAGCCTGGAGTTCTGGCTTGGATCTCAGGACCGTACCCTTTGAGCTAGATAAATTGGGCTATAACCACATGGATGCAGTGTTGTGCATGCAGTTGGAGGCCTATAACCAGATGCATGCCTTATTGCAGGTGTGGTTGTGGGCCCAGGGTAGTAAAAAGGAGCCTCAACTCAGGGATTGGCCACTAGGGGTGGTTCTTTGGACCTTGGGTGTCTTGTAGAGCTTGAGGGATGTTTGTGAGGTGTCAGTTTGAGGTCAGTAATTCTCACTTGTTGGCCCCACTTCCATAATTGAAGCTTGGAGGTCGGGTCATGTCATAGTAACTCTACACCTCATATTTGCCCGATCATACCAGTAAAATTAGGTAAATGTGGGGAGGGGTGTTAAAATGGGGAAGGGGCCATAAGAACTTCCACCTTCACGTCGTTGGTCCTATTCAGTAGAGAAAATTTTAGGATTTGGATAGTCTTGGAGAAAACCTGTTAGGTCCCTATAATACTAGTGATTCCCCCATTACTATTGTCATTGTAGCCCTTATTGTTATTATTATGCCCCTATTTTTCCCATATTGTTATTATTGTGCCCCATAGAAACCCATTTTTGTTATTGTTATGCCCTTATATTATTATTGTTATGTCGGCTTTGATTATATTGTGACCCCTTAGACTCCTATATATAGAAAGGAGGTTTTATCATTTGTATCATCAATGAATTGTTCATTTATATATGTAAAGGAGTTTTCCCCCTCAAAGAGGATGATTTTGAATTCGTTGATCTATCTTTTATATCTTTTTGTGAGTTGGTTTTATAACATTTGGTATCAGAGATTTGGATTCTAAGGTTTTTCTGCTACAAAACAGGTCATCATGGAATTTTTGCTATAACTTTTTTTCTACGATGTTTCAGAAGCTAAAACAAAAAATTCGTTTGAGCTGAAATATCAGTGATCCTTGGCTCTAAGTTTGAGATCTTTTCTCACTATATTTGTGGAGATATGATCCAAGGAAGTTAGGGTGTTGTCAGGCTCCCGAATTACATCCCAAACATGTGACCTTGGGAAAATGATCATAACTATATCTCTAGGTATCAGATTGAAATTTTGTAACAAGTTATAGAAAGAGGACTGACTTTCGTTTTTTGTACATTGTTTTCCAGTCTAGAGGTTGAAACAATGACACGTGGAACTTCGTACAATTTAGCTCTACTTAAAAGGTGTATAATCAAGTCATCCTGGGATATTAAGCATAATGCTTTCTTGGAGAATCCAATTTCGATCAGACTGGTGGTATTGAATGGAAGATTTAGAGGGCTACCATAGTTCGCAATTTCATACCTTAGAGATCTGAAATTTCATAGATACATCAAATTCAATATCAATCTCCTACAAATTGAAAAAAGTGCGTAGTATTTTTTAAATTTTGCATAAGTTTGGTTTGGAAAATTAGTTTGAAGGAATTCAAAGGGAATAGTGAAGAATAATTATCATTAATTGGTGCCCCAAAGAAAGAAAATGGAAGCACCTAGTAAGCAACTTGAAATCTCTAGCATGACTCATGAAGAAGAGGAAGAAATGCAACATGATATATCAAATAACAAGACCAAGTGCAACAAATTTCACTCTCACAAAAAGTAGCAAAAGCTAAGATGGATGGTTTAAACAAAGGCATGGAAGATAATATGGATGGTTTAAAGAAAGGCATGGAAGCTAAGATGGATGGTATGAAATACAACATTAAATATTGGAAGAAGGACGTGGAAGGTTGGAAGGAAGGTTTGACAAAGTTTCTACAAAAAAGGCTTCCTAATGGCGAAAAGGTAGTAGAGAAAACTCAAAATGGGAACAAAATAAATGTTAAACATGATTGAAAGAATGAAAACATTGAAGTTTTGAAGAAAGACGTGCAAGGTTTGAAGGAAGGTCTGAAAACTTTTCTACAAGAAAGGTTTCCTGATATCAGAAAGGTAGTAGAGAAAACTCATGGTGAGAACAAAATAAATGGTAATCACGATTTCAAAGACTCTAAAGTTGGAAAAAATACCCACCACATTCCAAAGATCGATATGAGGAATTTTGATGGCAAGGATCTCATAACATAGATACTATAGATGGAACAATATTTTGATCTCCATAATGTGCAAAACACACAAAAGGTATGCATTACAATTTTATATTTGGAACCCAATCATTTTGTATGGTATCAATGGCTTTGCTCCCGTACACAAATTGTCACTTGGTCAATTTTTACGGATGAAATGATAGCACTTTATGAGGATAGAAAGAGAAACACCTTCTTTAGCTAAATGATAAATCTCAAACAAAAGGGTCCAATGGTGGAGCATATTGAGGACTTCCAAATATTGAATATAAGGGTAAAACATATCCCAGAGGAGCATAGGATTGATATGTTCATAGGGACTTTAAAGGATAGCATCCAACATGACGTTCGCATTTGGGAACCTGATTCACTGGAGAAGGAATTCAAGTTAGCATGAAAAATTGAAAGAAAAGTTATGGCAACAAGGAATCCTACCAATCACAACTATAAAGATGGAAGTGTTGTTGCCCCTAGCCTTCCACAACCTACAAGGTTGACACCACAACAATTGGAAGAAAAAAGAGAAAAAGCACTTTGTTACAATTGTGATAGCAAATACACTAAAGGTCATAAGTGTGCTGAGAAGAAATTATTTTAAATAGATTGTGAAGAGGAATAAGAGAAGGAACAAGAAACATCAAAAGAAGAGGATACACACTAGGAGAAAACCCTAGAGAAAGAAGAAATGAATCTGACCATAACTTGTAATGCACTGGCCGGAATAACCACTCCTCAAACTATCAAGATATAAGGACATATCAAGAAGAAAAAGGTAATAGTGTTGATTGATTCAAACCTTACCCATAATTTTATTCATTGTAAGATACCGAATGAATTGATTTTCTTCTTATATCTAGCACAAGAGTTCCAAGTGATTGTTGCAAGTGGAGGAACCATAAATTTCTCTGGTAAGTGCCATAATATCAAGCTATCCATGGGAGAATATGTATTGAATAGCCAATTCTTTCCATTCCAATGGGTGGTGTTGATGTTGTACTAGGAGTCCAATGGCTACAATCCTTGGGTAAAATCTCTTTTAATTTTCAAGAACTTTTCATGAAATTATTTTCGAAAGGAAAGGAAGTTGAATTAAGGGGTATGACAGGGAAATTGGGAAAGGTAATCAACTCTGACGGAATGGCAAAGCTTATAAAGAAAGAAAAATGAGTTGTAATTACACATTTATGTTCATTATAAGTTCCCACATCAAAAACATCTATTTCTCCTGAACTCCAAAAAGTCTTGGACAATAATTCCAAGGCATTTGAGACTCCTAAAGGCCTCGAACCTATTCGTGATCATGATCATGCTGTTATTTTGATTACAAGAGGTTTTCCTCCAAACATAAGGCCTTACATATATCCTTCTGCCCAAAAGAGTGAAATTGAATGTATGGTTGCCGAAATGTTAGAGGCTGGTATAATTCAAGCTAGCCAAAGTTCTTTCTCTGCTCTAGTAGTATCGATGCATAACAAGGAAGGATCATGGCGCATGTGTCTGGATTATATGGAGATCAACAAGCTCACTATTAAAGATAAATTTCCCATTCCTATCATTGATGACTTATCAGATCAATTACATGGATCAATTTACTTCACCAAGTTGGATCTTCATTCAGGATATCATCAAATCAAAATGATGATTGAAGACATTCTGAAAACAACATTTAGAACTCATGAGGGTCATTATGAATTTTTGGTCATTCCTTTTGGCCTTACCAATGTACCTTCTAGATTTCAAGGTTTGATGAATTCCATTTTCAAGCCTGCCCTTAGAAAATTTGTGTTATTATTTTTTGATGATATACTAATCTACAAGTAGTCTTGAAGGGATCATGTTCAACACGTTAACAGGGTGCTCAAATTATTGGAGGAGAAACAATTATATGGAAAAAGCTCCAAATGTTTCTTTGGAGTACAAGAGGTGGAATATCTGGGTCATATTGTATCTCATGAAGGTGTTAAGGTAGACCCTAGCAAAATTAAAGCCTTTAAGGAATGAAAAATCCCCACATCCATAGAGCATCTATGAGGATTTCTAGAGGTGACAGGGTATTATCACAAGTTTGTTAAGAATTTTATCCAGTGGATGTTCGTGGCCACCCAGCTATCGCACTTGGACCCCAACAACTATATCCTTTAGTTTTTTAGTTCCTTAATTGTAGCACAATTTACTATTTTTAGTAGTTTTTTGGGTCCTGAAATTGTAGAGCCATTTTGAGGCCATAAACGACATTTTTTGGGAAAAATAGGAGCAACATTGATTTGGTATTTCTAACGAGGTATTGTGCACGTCAAATAGAGATCGTATGCCAAAGTTACGCCCCTAGGAAGTTGATGTACCAATTTACCCAAAACGGGGCCCATAGTTTGGCACTTCATCTCCTAGGGTTAGATTTTTTTATTTTAATGGTTTTCCATTATTTCTCATTAATAAATAGACCTTTGAGCCTCATTGTAACATAGTTCAGAGGCATGTAGCCGCCACATCTCTTCTCAGAGATAAGCAACCATCGCCCTAGCTAATTTATTTCCAGCATTAATGAAATGAAGTATTATTTCTACTGCATCTCTGTATTTATGGTTATTTATGTACTTTATTGCGTTCCTATTTAAATCTAGATCAGTGCTATTAGAGCGGTCTACACTTTCTTTGTTTTTATTTGCATTCCCCCAACGAGGTCAGGGTATAAGGAGTTAGGGCTTGATCTTGTTGAACCTTTCCAATACTTGCCTCGCAAACCTCGATGACCTCCCATGGCAGATGAAAAGAAAGACAAGGGGTCAGGAGATCCTATGAAAATATTGCTCAAAGAATCCCTCGAGTGACAAGGAACATGATGATGGAAAATTTTTCCCAGATCCTTCAGCGGCTACCCAGAGGTAACACATCGACTTCTAATAGCTACTCTAGAAACAACACACCCTTTAAGGTACAAGTTAATTTTTAAATCCCCATCTTCGAGGGTTAAATAAACACAGATTTCATAGATAAATGGTTAAATATGCTAGAAGGGTATTTTTCTGTTCATGATTTTTCCAGAAGGCAAAAGATCACTTTCACTCTTCTCAAAGACGCCCCCCATGTCAAGGACTAATGGGAAACCTACTGTGAGCAGAAGGATGAAAGTACAAACTCACTAGTTTTAGCTGCTCCCACTTGGAATTCATTCCAGGACACCATCAAGGAGTAGTATTACCCTGTCAAAAGCTATGGGAACAAATACATAAAGTGGACCATCCTGAGGTAGGGAAGGGACCAAGATGTGCCAGAGTTCACAAATATTTTTCATACCCTTTGCACAAAGTTGGGTGTCAAGGATTCTAGGCTGCATTTGGTACTCAAATATCATGGCTACCTACATAGGTACATCTAAGATGATATGGAGTTTCTAAACATCTCCTCTCTTGGCACGATGTACCGATATGTTGTTAAGATCGAGCAGAATTTTAAACATAAGAAGTGAGACTTTGGATCTGCGAATCTGAAGACCAAAGGACAAAGCGAAGGCAAGGTGACCCAAGACAACCCATCAAAGCCACAAGAAAATAACAACACCACGAAGTCGAAGAAGGACAAAGGAAATTGGTGTGAGTTCCATAAGAGCCCCACTCACAACACAAGTGAGTGTCGGACCAAGCAGTCACTGGTGGTCGAGTTGAAGACTTGAGAAATAGATGCATGTTGTGACCCTGAGTCAAACCTCGACAAGGAGATGGCAAAGGGAAGAAGATCATTTACGTGGAGCCTAACACCACTATTTGCATTGCCAAGATCCAGAAGAATGAGCCCGAAGATCCAGAGGATGGGGAGCGTATTTTCCACTCACAGATGTGGGTGAAGTGTTCATCATTGCAATTCATTTTTGACAGTGGGAGCCAAAAGAATCTCATTTCAGTGGAGGTCATGAAGCACTTGGGCCTATCGACTACACCACACCCACAACTTTATAGTATGAGATGGCTTCACCAAGGACGAGATCTCCGAGTTCTCCAGTAGTGCCGCCTTCCCTACAACATCAAACCCTTCACAGACGAGGTATTGTGTGATGTTGCACCTCTAGATGTTTGTGATGTATTATTAATCCAACCATACTTGTGGAGGTGACATGCTATGTATGATTCAAGGCCTCACTTTGTTATTATTTATTTTTGTAATTTATTATACATGATACCAGAGGTAGCCCCACCTACTACCACCTCTTTGATCTCTGCTAAGAAATGCAGCAAGATCATCTCCCAGACTAGGAAATTCATTTTCTGTCTGGTTCACTCCCAAAGTAAGGGGAATATCATCACCACATCCATGACCCCTGCGAAGGTTTCCTCCACATAGCAACAACAACAGATGGATATGGTCATGAAAGAAGATAGGGACATCTTCTCCTCACCCACAGGGGTACTGTTGCACTGTGAGGTCAAACATTCATCTGATCTGACTTCCAGAGCACCTTTATCCAATGGGCCAATATATTTCCACTCCATGGTGGAAAATGCTAAGTACAAGTAGTAACATGATCAACATTAGGTGCCACACAAGTTTCAGGTGGGCGACAAAGTCTGGTTGCACTTGCAGAAAGAACACCTTACCAGAACCCATCAAAACCACTCCGACATGGTCCTTACACCATTACCAAGGTTGTGGGAAATAATTATTTTGAGAAAATCATTCCCCCATTCCTTCACCATCACTGAGTGTTCAATGTGGACTGCCCTCAACCATTACTGGACGTGTCAAAGGTTGCATAACAACTCACCAAGGACCAAGTTCAACAAAAGTTTCCTCATCTCATGGAAGGACTCAAAGAAATGGGTACCATTGCTTCCTAAGGGGGGGGGAAATGATCCAGGTGGATGTTTGTGGCCAACCACCTATCCCACTTGGACCCCTACAACTGTCTCTTTTAGTTTTTTAGTTCCTTAATTGTAGCATAATTTACTATTTTGAGCAGTTTTTTGGGTCCTAAACTTCTGGATCCATTTTGAGGCCCTAAAGGACGTTTTTTGGGCAAAAAGGTAGTGAGATGGTTCCATGGACCAATGTTACTCTTCCTAAAGTTGTATTCCTCAGATAGATATTTCTAACGAGGTATTGTGCACGTCAAACAAAGATTGTATGCCAAAGTTATGACCCCGGGAAGTTGATGTACCAATTTACCCAAAACGAGGCCCATAGTTTGGCGCTTCATCTCCTACGGTTAGATTTTTGGATGTTTAGGGTTGTCCATTGTTTCTCAACAATAAATAGGCCTTCGAGCCTCATTGTAACACAGTTCAGAGGCATGTAGCCACCACATCTCTTCTCAAAGATAAGCTACCGTCACCTTAGTTGGTGTATTTCCATTTCTATTTGTAAGCATATTCCAGTATTTTACATTAATGAAATGAAGTATTATTTCTACTGCATCTATGTATTTATGGTTATTTTTGTACTTTATTGCATTCCTGGTTAAATTGGGATCAAAATCATGGGAGAATAGCAACACCTCTAACAACATTATTGAAGAAAGTTGCATTTTCATGGACTTCGGAAGCAACAAAGGCCTTTGGACATCTTAAAGAGGCAATGTTCCAAGCACCGGTCTAAGCTACGCTGGACTTCACAAAAACCTTTATTGTGGAATGTGATGCCTCAGGAAATGGAATTGGTGTTGTTTTAATGCAACAAGAGAGACCCATTGCTTTCGAATGTCGTGAAATCAAAGGAAAGTATTTACACAAAGCTATTTGTGAGAAGAGAATTTGGCAATACTGCATGCACTTAAGAAATGGTGACCCTACATAATGGGAAGACACTTCAAGGTAAAAATGGATCATGATAGTCTTAAATACTTTTTATAACAAACATTATATTTGGAAGAGCAGCAAAAACGGGTCACAAAGATGTTGGGTTATGACTTGAAATCATCTAAAAAAACGGAAGCAAAATGTTAGGGTAGATGCACTCTCAAGAAAGGATGAGGATGTGGAAGCATTTATTTGTACTATTTCTATTATCCAACAAGATTGGATAAACAAAGCAAGGGATGAATGGAAGAATGATGAAGAAGTGTGGGCACTCATTCAAAAGCTACAACAAGATCCCAAAACATATGATACATTTAGATGGAAAAATGATTCGTTATGGTACCAAGATCGCTTATACCTAGGTAAGAATTTCCAACTCAAACAAAATATTCTTATGGAATTGCACAATTCTCCCTTAGGAGGGCACTCATGATTTTTAAAAACATACCACAAGGTTAAGAAGGATTTTTTTTGGGATGGCCTTAAATTGGATATTCAAAATTTTGTGGCAGAATGTTTGGTTTGCCAACAAACTAAAGTTGAAACAATTAAGACCCCATGTCTACTACAACCTTTATCCATTCCAAGCCAACATTGGGAGGAGGTTTCAATGAATTCTATCACAGTTTTACCCAAGTCCGAAGGAAAGAGTGTCATCATGGTGGTAGTTGATGAACTTACAAATTATGAACACTTTTGTGCATTATATCATCCATTTAAAGTTGACACAACTTCTACTACATTTATCGAAACAATTCAAAATCTACATAGAAACCCAAAGCTTATTGTAAGCGACAAAGATCGCATTTTCAGTGGATTTGTTTGGACAAAATTATTTTCTTCTCTTGGTACTCAGTTAGCTTATATCTCATCTTGTCATCCTCAATATGATGGGAAAATTGAGATAATAAACAAATGTTTGGAAGGATATCTTTGTTTCTTTGCCTCTGATAAACATACACAATGGGTCAAATGGTTTCCTCTGGATGAATGATGGTATAACAATTCCTTCCATACTACAGCAAAAATTAGCCCATTTATGGCACTTTATGGATATCATCCACCATCCATCACACCATATTTAAGAGAAAATTCTATGTTTCAAGTAGTGGAAGATCACATCAAGCATCAACAACAAGTTCTCCAACTCTTAAAGGATAACCTCACCTTGCTGCATAATAGAATGAAACAACGAGCAGATCAACATCACAATGAAAGAAGTTTTGATGTAGGTGACTGGGTACTCCTATGGCTACAACCATATAAATAAATGTCCCTCAATCAAGCTAATAAAGATAATAAATTATCACCAAAGTATTATGGTCCATACAAGGTGTTGCAAAAGATTGGTACTATGGCATACAAATTGGAGCTTCTTGCAACTTCCCGAGTGCACCAAGTTTTTCATGTTTCATGCTTAAAGAAGGTTATAGGTGACAAGATCTGAGTTCAAGAAATATTTCTAGAACTTGACAAGGAAGGAAAAATCATATTGGAACCTGAAGCAGTAACAGAAACAAGAACTGAACTTCTACAAAATCGATCAATTTCGGAGTATCTCATCAAGTGGAAGAACTTACCCGCTCAAGATTTTATACAGAAGCATCCATAACTACTTAAGCGTTGAGGAAAACACTTTTTTGAAGGAGAGGGGCATGTTAGGTCCCTATAATACTAGTGATTCCCCCAGTAGTATTGTCATTGTCGCCCTTATTGTTATTATTGTGCCCCATAGAAGCCAACTTTTATTGTTGTTGTGCTCTTATATTATTATTGTTATGTCAGCTTTGATTATATTGTGACCCCTTAGACTTCTATATATAGAAAGTAGGTTTTTTCATTTGTATCATCCAAGAATTGTTCATTTGTGTAATGTAAAGGAGGTTTCCCCCTCAAAGATGTTGATTTTGAAGTCGTTGATCTATCTTTTCTATCTTTTTGTGAGCCAGTTTCATAACAAAACCTCCCTCTCTCCAATAGATGAACAACCAAGTCAATGTTGACTTTGTTACTACTCTATCAAATCGAGAAATGTTTACTCCAATATTATACAACTTTAATAAATTATTCTAGAAGCCAAGAGGAACTCATTCAAGTATTCATGTGCCTTAGTCTTGTCTAATTTTTATTTAGTCATAAAAATGTTTCTTAATTTATTTTATTATTTTTCTTATTCTTTATCTACCTTTAACAAATTTTATGTATATTGCAGGTATTCTTATTCCAGAAAGTTTCCATCCACAAATGTGACATGGCTATAAAGCAAGTGGACAAATTTTTCTGCTTGAGTAGCCATTCCTTATCAAATGTGCACCCTACCTTTTTCATTGCAATTATGATCCTCATTTGTTATTATTTATTTGCTAGTTAGTTTTCAGTTATTACAGTGCTTGGAGTTCTAAGAGAAGGAGCTCAGAATTGTTCTTGCAAATGATTTATGTTGTCAAATGTTTCATTATGATAAGATTTTTCATGATTGTTCAAGTATGGAAATGCGAACATTTAGAAGATATTTACAAAACCTTTTTAACTGCTTCCCATTAACAATAATACTGGTGAGTAGGATTTTGAATGTTTTGACAAATGTGGAAGCGAGTCAATTGATTTTGTTCAATGTATTTGTCTATTATGCTTCTATGATTGATGAAAATGATTTCTTGTAAACATATGTATATTTTTTTGTAGGCTAACTAATCTGAATTGGATCCATTAAGGACTGGCAAAGAACCATCACTGTATCAGGTCGGGAGGAATCTCTAAAAATTCCAAAAATAGTGATCAAAAATACCCTGAACTAGTTCCAATGCTAGCTAGCATGGAATGATGAGGACCTCGGTTAAAGTGCGCTGACCGAGGCCCATGGAGACTACGCAGGAGGTCAAAATAGCCCCTGGGAGCCCTGGATCAGGAAAAGGAGGTGATTTTTTATGCGCAATTTGCTGGCCAAATAGGGCCGGAATGGAGGAGCCTTAAGCACTCGGTCGTGTTGGAGCTAGAGAATTGTGGGTGTAGAAACGAAAAGTGTTAAAAGGACAAAGGCGGGACCCTCACTTTGGAAACTGGCGGTATTGATCGGGGCACCCTCAAACAGTAAACAGTTTTGGAGAAGAGCGGAGTGATCCCACTCAATGATTGATGTGTGGCGGTGGAGGTGAGAGGAAACCATCGTTGATCGCATGCTATAGGCCGAGCAAGTCAACTGCATAAGACGTGTGTATGACGTTGGATCTGGAGGAGCCCAGATCAGACGACTGAGATTGCGCTCGATGGAGGAAGTGGAATCGACAGGGAATTAAGCCACGTTCTAAAGGGATTTGGAATTTGTTTGACTACCATGGTGGAGGAAGAATGCATCCATGACATAACCAAAGAAACAAACTGAAAAGTAGGCTGGAGTTTTTCAGATGAGGACACGTGGCCACTCCTTGAGCGTTCATGCTGACGCTGAACAAGGAACTCCAAGCGCAGCTGTAGAAGGCAAATCGATAGAGGTAGAAGAGGAACCGAATGGGCGTGGGAAATGAATGGCTAAAAGCCATGAATAGAGACAGAATAGACAGTCAAGTCGAAGTGAGGTCTGAGAGATGAAGGAAAAAAAAGAGACCAGAATCCCGAGGGGAGGATGGAATACATAGAGAAGAAGGCAGTAAAGCAAGAGAAAAGCAGGAAGAGACAGAGGGTCGAGTTGACGTAGTGCCAGCATCGAGCACCACCAAGCTTGAGAGGTTCAAGCCACCCCATAGAGGGATCTCTCTGGGTTGAGCACCACGTTGGGCTCTTACCACTATAGACCAGAAGGTCACAGAGCTAGTGGGAAGAAGAGACAATGTACTCCAGTGGCTTGGGGAATCTAAGAACCACCCTGCCAAGCAAAACCTGCTTCAGGAGGACTCACATTGAGTCCCTACATTGTAATTCTCTGTTTAAAGACATAATAAAACAAGGCCACCACTGAAAGTTGGACTGGAGACATAGCCCTGGAGAATAGGGTAAACTCCTTATTAAAATTGCTTGTGTCTTTGTGGTTTCTTACTGTATTTCTCTTTTTTATTTCCATTTAAATGTCTGTGTGTTGGCAATCTGATCAATCTGTTGCTTAAATAACATAGAACACACACCTGCACATGAGTCTGTTATACCTTTTGTTTAATAAAACTTCTACTCATGTCACTCATAGGGTGAATATCATATCAAGTGGTATCAGAGCTATAGGCTGTAAGGTGAGACAAGCTTGTGTTGGTTTAGCTGTGAATGCTCACTAGATCAAAGCTCAAATTAGGAGAAGGAGAGTTGGTGGAAACTAATCCTGAAATTGGGAGAGTCTATTCTCGAAAGACAATGTCAGAGGAAGGTTCTATAGGGCTAGATCCTCAATTCATAGAAAGATTCCTAGCTATAAAGTCTATGGTAGAAGAAATGTATAGGGACTTTAGAAAGCATAAGGATGAAGCTTCATCACACTCAAAGCAAGATAAAGAAATATATGAGTCTCATTCCCATGACCACTCAAAAGAAAAAGGGAAAGAAGAAAGCTTTCCTACACCTCCTAATATCCCTGTGCATAATAAGAAAGCATCTTTGATTAAACTAGATATTAAATTTTATTTGCCTATATATGATGGAGAGATAAATGTTGAAAAGTTGGACAATTGGATTAGACAAATTGGTGTGTATTGCAGGGTACAGAACATAGACTTAGACAAGAGTAAGATTCAGCTGGCAAGCCTATGCCTAGGAGGCATTGCGTTGGTTTGGTGGGAAGGCAAAACCCAAGATGATATGAAGAAGCATGGTAAGACCATCTCTGTCTGGAGTGAATTTGTTGCTGTAATCAAAAAGCAGTTCTATCCATTGGCTTCATGCAACAAGCCATGATGATTTGGCAAACTCTTCGGTAGTTGAAAAGGCAAAGTGTACAAGGGTATACTCAAGAGTTCAGAAAGAGAGCATTGATGTTGAGTATCTCATTAGACTCACCAAAAACTCTTTTGAAGTACATTGGTGGTCTACACAACTACATGAGGCATACCATCCTCATGTTTAATCCCACTAGTATAGATGAGGTATCTGTATAATCCCACTAGTATACATGAGGTATCTGTATAGATGAGGAGAGAATGGAAATCCAAAAGTTGGGGGACCATCCCAACCCACTATAAGCAAGAGCAAGGAGAAAAGAAAGCAGAAGTGGAAAGCAAGGAAGGCTAACACTGAATAGAAAAGCAAAGCTTCATGCACTCATTGTAAAAAGGATGGGCATGATGATGAGCACTCTTGGATTCTGCATCCAGAGCTGAGACCTAAGAAGTCTGAGGGCAAGAAGAAGAAGACTGCTACAACCATTCAGAAATATTTGGGCTCATACTTAGGAGATGAAACAATCATTGTAGCCATAGGTATAAAAGGTAAGAATTCTGAAGCATCTACTAGTAATTCTGCTCAATCTGTTATTGATGAGGAACATGAGAGAAAAAGACATGAGCTTTTCCATATTCCAGTTGTTTCCAAAAATCAAAAGATTGATACTTTGTTTGATAGTGGCTCACAAGTAAATCTAATTTCTGAAGCAATTTTAAAGAATTTGGGATTAACAACTACACCTCATAAGAAACCATACCCATTAGGATTGTTGAACGATAAAGCACAACTACAAGTGACTAGATAGTGCAAACTCAAGTTTTCTTTTGAGTCAGCATTTTCAGATGAGGTTGAGTTAGATGTAATTCCTTTGGATATATGTGGAATTGTTTTAGGAAGTCCTTACTTGTATGATAGAAAGGCTATTTTCTATAGAGCTGAGAACGAGTATCTACTTGTTAAAGGTGGAATTGCATACTTTGTAAGAGATCATAAGCTCAAGAATAATTATACTCTCATAAACTCAGGATAGATGAAAAGAATGATAAATTCATGCAAATAGTTCCTACCAATGGTTGTCAAGGAAACGAAATCTAATAAAACCAATGTATTTGAGGGCTGTAATGCTGATCAGCAAGCTGATATAGAAAAGATTGTTTCAGAATATGATGTCTTGTTCCAAGAACCTAAAGGTCTGCCACCCAAAAAGGGGATAGTACATGATATTATTTTGCAGCAAGATGTTCCATTGCCTAACGTTGGGATGTACAGGTTGTCTGCTTTAGAGAATGCTGAAATCAAGAGGCAGGTGTAGGAGTTGCTCGAGAAAGGGTTCATCAGGCCTAGCACATCATCATGTGGGTCACCAATCGTTTTGGTGAGAAAGAAAGATGGCTCGTGGAGAATGTGCATTGACTACCGAGCACTAAATAAGATAACAATAAAAAATCATTATCCCCTTCCTCGTATAGATGATCTTTTGGATCAACTGAAGGAAGCTGTTTATTTCACCAAGATGGATTTTCATAGTGGATACCATTAGGTCAGAGTTGTAGAGCAAGATGCATGGAAGACTGCTTTCAAAAAAAAGCAGGGATTGTATGAATGGTTGGTTATGCCTTTTGGTTTGACCAATGTCCCTGCTACTTTCATGAGATTAATGAATGATGTACTCAGACCTTTTCTTGATGATTTTGTTATTTTATGTCTGGATGACATTCTGATTTTTAGTAAAATGTGGGAAGAACATTTAAGGCATGTTAAGCAAACATCAGATGTTTTGAGAAGAGAAAAACTTTATGTTAAACTCTCCAAATGTGAATTTGGCAAAACCTCTCTAAATTATTTGGGTCACATAGTAGGGGAAGTGAATTGAAAATAGATCCCTCTAAAGTGGCAGTCATTGTAAATTGGCCTAAACCCAAGTCTGCTACAGAAGTGAGAAGCTTCTTAGAAGCAGCACAATATTGGAGGAAGTTCATTTCAAATTTTTCCTAAATTGTAGCTCCCTTACATGCCTTGATAGGATTGAAGAAGGTGTTTCAGTGGGGAGGCAAACAACATAAAGCCTTCGACACCTTGAAAGAAAAGATTAGTACAGCACTGGTACTAGCACTACCAGATCTACAAAGACCCTTTGAGATCCAAACTCATGCCAGTGACTATGCCATGGGAGTAGTGTTGACACAACACGGTAAACCCATATGTTATCATTTTGAGACTTTTAATCCTATAGTAGTTAACTGTCCTACATATGATAAGGAATTGTATTCATTAGTTGAGAGTGTGAAAAAGTGGAAACATTACTTAATGGGCAAAGAAATAGTAATACATACTGATCATCAACCACTTCAATACCTACACTCCCAAACTAAGTTGCAGCAATCAAGACATTACAGATGGATGGGTTTTCTACAATAGTTTCATTTAGTCATCAGATATAAAAAGGGAATACATAACAAGGTTGCAGACATGTTATCTAGACCCATTATAAATGCATCTACCATACCTAAGCATAATTCTATGCTGCATGAAATCTACATAGAAAAATATGCTCAGGATATGGACTTTAAAGATGTATATGCAACTTTGAGTCAAGGAAAAAGAATAGAAGAATTAGACTATCACATGAAGGACCAACTCTTATATCATTGTGGGAAACTCTGCATTCCACAAACTGAGAGAGTAAAGATAATTAGGCAAGCACACACTTCTCTAATATCAGGTCACTTTGGGGTAAGTAAAATAGTTGCACAACTGCAAAGGTTCTACTATTGGCCGAGAATGAGTGAGATAGTTTCTATATATGTAAAGGGATGTGCTATGTGTGCAAAAAGCAAGCCCAACAACAAAAAACTAGGCTTTTACACTCCCTTGCCAGTTCCTTCTCACCCTTGGGAAAGTATTTCCATGGATTTTGTTGGAGGACTACCTAAACCTAGGAAATTCCATGATTATCTATATGTTGTTGTGGATAGGTTCAACAAAATGTGTATTTTGATACCATGTAGTAAACAGATTACATCTGAACAAACTGCAAAATTGTTCTTTGAACATGTATGGGTTCATTTTGGATTACCCACTTCTATTGTATCTGATTGAGACACTCGATTTGTGGGAAAGTTTTGGTCAAGTCTGTGGGAACTAATGGACACTAAATTAAAGAAAAGTACAGATTTTCATCCACAAACAGATGGCCAGACAGAAGTAGTTAACAGGACGGTGATCCAGTTACTGGGAGGATATTGCAGCAAACACCCTAAGCTTTGGGATGAACACTTGTGTTATGTGCAGCATGCTTACAATAGAGCCAAACACTCTTCTACACAGAGGTCTCCTTTTGAGACCTATCTTGGTTTCATACCAAGTTCTCCTTTGGATTTTTTCTTTGGTAAAGATACCATGGTTGATAGACATAGTGATGTGGACAAGGCAACTAGGTTCATTGAACAGATCTAGGAGATCCACCAGGGAGTACAGGAACAACTGGAAAAGGGCCAGGCAAAGTACAAGGCTAGGCACGATAAGCATCAAATGGAGCATATTTTTCAAGTTGGAGACCAAGTCTGGCTATATATTAGCAAGGACAGGATGCAAGGTGAAAGTAAAAAGCTAAAACCTATCAGGTATGGACCGTTCAGGATACTTGAGAATATTGGTGAAAATGCTTTTCGCCTTGATCTACCAGCTTACATGCACATCTACTCAATCGTGAATACAAATTGCTTGAGGTTGTTTTAACCTTCAATGATTAAGGACTCTGAAGAGTAGAGTCAATTACCTTCTGTTGATGACCTGCTACCTGAATATCTTAATGAATTACAGGAAGACACAGTGCTGGACAGGAAGGTAAGGACGATGTGCAGTGGACAAGTGGAATACCTTAGGATTGGGCTTAAAGGTTTGAAGCCGAGTAGTGCGAAGTGGATTGAGATTGGGCAAGTGAGACAACAGTTTCCTCACTTAGTCGATGCTTGAAAACCAATTTTTGGTGGTTCAAAATCTCTTTCATTGGGAAGGTCGTGATCCGAATTGGATCCATTAAAGACTAGCAAAGACCCATGACTGTATCAGGTCAGGACAAATCTCTAAAAATTCCAAAAACAGCGATCAAAAACACCCTAAACCAGTGGCAGTGGCGGCCAGTGTGGAATGACGAGGACCTCGGTCAAAGTGCGCTGATCGAGGCCCATGGAGGCTGCGTAGGAGGTCAAAAAAGCCCTTGGGAGCCCTAGATTGGGAAAAGGAGGTGATTTTTGATGCGCAATTAGCAGCACCTAGCGCTAATCACGCATCACTAGGCAAATAGTGCCAAAATGGAGGACCCTTAAGCACTCGATCGTGTTAGCCGGAGAACCACGGGCGGAGAAACAAAAAGTGCTAAAAGGACAAAGGCGGGACCCACACTCTGGAAACTGGCAGTATTGATCGAGGTGCCCTTAAACAGTAGATGGTTTTGGAGAAGAGCGGAGCGATCCCACTCAACAATCGACATGTGGCGGCGGAGGTGAGAGAAAGCTATTGTTGATCGTGCGCTATTGGTCGAGCAAGTCAACTGTGCAGGATGTGTGTATGACATTGGATCTGGAGGAGCCCAGATTGGATGGATGAGATTGCACCTGATGGAGGAAGCGGAATCGACAGGGAATTAAGCCACGTTCTAAAGGGATTTGGAATCTGTTTGACCACCATGGTGGAGGAAGAATGCATCCACGATGTAACCGAAGAAACAAACTGATGAGCAGGCTGGCGTTGTTCAGATGAGGACACATGGCCACTCCCTGAGCGTTCATGCTGAAACCGAACAAGGAACTCGAAGCGCAGCTGCAGAAGGCGAATCGATAGAGGCGGAAGAGGAACCAAATGGGCATGGGAAATGAATAGCTAAAAGCCATGAATAGAGACATAATACATAGTCAATTCGGAGTGAACTCCAAGAGATGAAGGAAAAAAAGAGACCAGAATCTCGAGAGGAGGACAGAATACACAGAGAAGAAGGCAGTAAAGCAAGAGAAAAGCAGGAAGAGACAGAGGGCCAAGCTGACGTGAGCACTACCGAGATTGAGAGATTCGAGCCACCCCATAGAAGGATCTGTCCGGGTTGAGCACCACGTTGGGCTCTTACCACTGTAGACCAGAAGGTTGCAGAGCTGGTGGGAAGAAGAGACTGTGTACTCCAATGGCTTGGGGAATCCAAGAACCACCCTGCCAAGCAAAACCTGCTTCAAGAGAACTCACATTGAGTCCCTGCATTGTAATTCTCTGTTTAAAGACACAATAAAACAAGTTCACCACTGAAAGCTAGACCGGAGACGTAGCCCTAGAGAATAGGGTGAACTCCTTATTAAAATTTCTTGTGTCTTTGTGGTTGCTTACTTTATTTCTATGTTGTCTTTCCATTTAAATGTCTATGTATTGGTGATCTGATCAATCTGTTGCATAAATAACATGGAACACACACCCACAATGAGTCTGCAATACCTTTTGTTTAATAAAACTTCAACTGATGTCACTCATAGGGTGAATATCAGATCACTAACACCCACGAGGGGATTTGAACAATTGTATATTGATTATAAGTCCTTGCATCTCTCTCTCTCTTTCAATTTGTGATAGCAATACATTATAGGTGTATAAGTGTTATTAACAAGAATCAAAACCAAAAAGGTCTTCTATAGGACATCAAACTGCCAATTCCTTCAATATATAGGTCTTCTATAAGATTGGAAAGTCCTCTAACTGTGCAACAATCTTCCATGTTATTATTTTGGTACCAAAACCTAGGTAGGCCTTGCAATCCCATTGGTGTGAAAGAGACAAAGAGTGCATAGACAATAAACTATTAAAAACCATCAATCAGACATGAAAGATACATAATACTTATCTTTTTCAAATAATCAACCCCTTCTTAATTCTTGGAATATTGCATCCACTTTGTCAGCTTAATCCTACAATTTTTTAAGAAAACCTCAATCGCATCATCATGCATGGATAGGGTATCGATTTATTTATAGAAGAAGTAATAAATCCTAGCGTACAAACCCTACATCCTTCTAATTCAACCCTTGGCAAGAGTTCATAGATCAACATACTCAATTAATGAAGACATTTTATTTCAGCTTCCTCTCAACTCACTAGGGTTCTATTTAAGCCTCAAAAATTGTTGCATCAACATGTGGGAAAACTACCCAATTTGGACCTTGGTTGGAAGCTCCTTTTCAGTTTGGAGTAATGGCTCCGACTAGGGATAATGGGATCAGTTTCCCAATCTATTTAATTTTTGTGCTAATGGGGCGATATGTGATGTTTTAAAGTAATGTCCAAGCTAAAAGTAATCTAATCTAAACTAACAATCACATGCATTTTATCCTAATTTAAGCACTATCTAATTATAAATATACCTAGGATTAAATTTATGTATGTGATCTACAATAACACTTGAAAGCAATTGGTAATAAATATCATTCAATTGTGATGAGGAGTGAATCCATTTTAACAATAATCATTTCGTATAAAAAGTTAGCTGAAAAGATTGTGAAATATATATCGCATAAGGAATTATTCATATATTCAGCATAAAATATAGATCATCATCATACAGAAGTGCAATAATGGCAATCAAATTTCACACTGATGAGCCTCATCATTAGGTAATTATATAGGCCTTAATTCACCTCCTAGCTTAGTCAAACCAACTATTCTCACAACTTATTGCATACTTTTGATTATATTTTGTTTATGAGATGAGTTAGAGTTGGATATTTTGCTTTGTCGTCTAATGTGTATTTAATGTAGGATTAAAGGATAAAACTAAGGAATTTTGGCAAAGACCTTGGTCAAAAATTGAATGAGACAAGTGAGAGGAATTATAGGAGTTAAATGATACTCATTTACTACCCCTCCATTCAAATATTCCTCCATCAGCTCGAAGTGCAAACAACAAAATCATGAGGAATAAAAGGCAGCTGAGCAAGTGAAATTTAAAGTACCATTTTATCTCAAGTTTGGGAGTTGAGCCTCCCTAGTTTTATGGAAGTTGTTGGAGACTTCAAATGTATAACTAGAGAGGCCTAGTACCTTAGTAGGATTCATATTTTTGATTGTAAAACTTTACTCTATTTGAGCTGGAAGACTTGTGACAGTTTTTTATGTAACCCATAATTTTGATAAGAAGAATGAGTTTTGTTGTGAGACAACACTGAGTTAAATCAGAGGGCTGAAGCTCTTGGGTTAGGGCCCAACCCTAGCAGCCAAGGCTCCTATCTAGTGTTCATATATGCTAGCATATATTTGTGGTTTAATCATTCATTTACTTAAGTAGATGCATTTCCATTACAACGTTGTAGTGTAGATTGGTTGTGTTTTAGTTTTCTTCTATTTGTGTCTTCTTTCAATTAGCAGGTTAGAAAGGAATAAAATATCACCATAAGGTTTTCAATAGGTGTCTCGGCCTCACCTCCTCCCTCTGGGATCATTACTTGAGGAAAAGACCCTTCAGCAACCCCAAAAACACAAATTTCTAGTTCTTGCATGAGCTTTGGAGTTTGTCGTCTCGATTCAGTACTTGGTTTATTTCATCGTTATCTTTTTTCATCACTCCCTTTCTATATTAAGATCTCACTCATATTATCATTTCGTCCATCACTTTCTTCATGCATAATATATGCAGAAGCTAATAAATCCCGTCGTAATTAGATTATACCCATAGATTTCCTTACCATTCGATCCACAACAAACTTGACTAATCACCATCAATCGCATGTCGCAAATTCATTTCAACGTTTGAATTTAGGCACTCCAAATCTCCATCGTTGATCTATTTCACTTGATCCAATGGCTATTGCATGACCTGCTTGCCAACTAGCTTGGCTGATCTCCACCGCTGATCAATCCCACATGATCCAACAACTATCACGCAATCTCGCGTGAATTCTTGCATGCCCAATATCCGACCGAGAGCACGTGAGAAAATTGGTTTTCCCATGCTAAGTGTCACTCACTTAAGCTAATTGCATGAAATTTAGGAATTTTGCTTACATCTCTTAGGGGGTGTGAGATACTGCTTACCACCTATATTCTTTTCAAAATTTGACATTAGGTGCTCCAAATATCTACCATCAACCCATTTCGCTTGATCTAATGGTTATCGCATCACCCGCTCGCCAACTAGCTTGGCCGATCTACACCGTTGATCAATCCCACATGATCCAAGAAATATCACCAATCTCACGTGAAGTCTTGCATGACCGATCCTACTGAGAGCATGCGAGAAAAGTGGTTTTCTCGTGTTACATGTCACTCACCTAGGCTAATTGCATGAAATTTAGGAATTCTGCTTATAGATCTTAGGGCGTGCGAGAGACTGCTTACCACCTACGAAGATTGCTCCATCATTCCCCATGTTTTCCACCTTTCTATTGACATGTGACATAATGTGATCCATCCATCTATTAACATAATCTCTTGCGATAAGACCTCCACTGCTCATCTTTAGTTAATATTGTTCATTGATCTGACTGATCCAATGGTCCCTATGCACTGTTTCTTCAGTATGTCCTCCTTTCACTGATTTCGATCTTTGATTACTTTTCCACTTGACTCCTTCCCAAACTTTGTTCTATGTATCATTTAAATGCCACCACCCCTAAGCTTTTATTTGGTTATTCAATCAGACTCCAACACTGTTTGATCCTCGTAATACTCCTTCTAGCCATCCTCAAGTAGCTTCCATCCACCTGTCACTTCCACAAGAACAATTAAATTGCATGCTTGATTTTACAAAAAAAGTGAAAAAATATTTAGTTTAGTTTCTTGTTTACACATTAGTTTGGTTTGATGCTCTTTACTTCTATAACTTAGATAGTAGTGTTAGTTTAGTGTTGATTTAGCAATTCTACTTAGCATAACTGTTTCAATGGTTAATTAGGATATGGTGTGATTTAGAATTACATGTTGTTCTCTTCATTACTGCAGTAGATTAGCTCTATTAGAATAGATTTTCTCTTCTTCCATCAAAGAATCAAGCTTCTTCTAAAGTCTAGCTTGGAACCCCTAGGGTCTCTCGCCATATGAACAGTTACAATAGGCAGGACCTTCACTTCTACTTGTGCATATAGCACTATCACCTCCAAGTTTGTATGAACCCTAGGTTGATAAGTAAAGTTGGTAGCCTAGGAGTTGTAGCATCCTTGCTGCAATACTGGTGCTCATCAATTTTTGGCGCCATTGCCGGGGAGGTTTCTGAGTAGAATGTGATTACTGCTTTCTTTTCTTCTATTTCCAGTCTGCTTTCTTTTCTTCTATTCCTAGTCTCCAATTTTCTACCATCAGTTTATTTCTGCAAAAGTAATCTAGTAGCTTCCTTTCTTTCAGTTGTTATTATCTTCTTTCCTTTCCATTCTGCAAGTAGAATTTCAATTCAGAGAGTAGTTTTTTTCTGTCAGTAGTTTTCATTTAATCATCAATTTAATTTCTGTAAAGTTCTTTCCAGCTTAAATTAATCTTATAAAACCCAACCCAAAAACATTTCCTTTCGTTCCTCGTAGGAATAGGTATAATTTAGGGAAATTATTGCCAAATACCTCCATTGCATCCAACAACCAAACTTCTCTTTTCTTCAGTGGCTATGAACTCGAGGAACCTTTATGTGAGAAACCTGAAATATCTAAAGAACTTACAAGGGAAGAGGAAGAAGAAGAAGAACCCATTCCTAGTGAACCAATGGCTAAAAACCTAAATGACAGAGAAAATAGAGAGAGAGTTGAGCATGTCTTCCCCATCAAGGAAACCAATGGAGACACTAAGATGAAGAATATAAGCCCCTCTTCTCTACCTCATTTCCATGGCTTGACCACAGAGGACCCTGACACTTTCCTAGTTGAGTTTGTTGTTATATGCCAAACCCATGACTATACAGATGATGAGCAAAAGTTAAAACTATTCATGGGGTTTCCTGGAGATAACATCATAACTTGGGCTCAGATGCAGCAGGCTTTTAACAACAAATATAGGGACTAATTTAGGTCAAAGGATACTAAAGAATAGATTTTGAGGATGACCGTGGGCCAGTATGAATCCTTAGAAGACTACGAGGAAAGATTCCAGCTCAGTTACAAAAGGGCCAGGTGCACACTTGACCCTGAGTCACTAAAGTTGGTCCTGCTTAGAGGAGTGAGGGAAGATCTTTTGGATACCTCACACTTGTTAGCAGGAGGGGATATCCACCAATTAACCAATGAGGATATCAATATTGTCTTTAGAAACCATTCTAGGGCAGCTAGGAAAAAGGGTAGGAATAGTCAACCTATGGCTAGTGCACCATCTTCCAATTCATCCATCAAGGGTGAAATTGGAAATATGCTGGAAGATTTCAAAAGTTAGATGCTGCAAATCCTTGCCTTGTAATTGGACACCATGAATATCAAAAGGAAGCACAACAAAGCAGAGAGAGCCTTGGCCATATTTTGTCCTGGATGCACCAGGAAGCATCCTAGGAATGAATGCCCATTGAACTGCATTGACATTTTCTCGGTCTGTGAAGAAAACCACTCCACAAACAAGTGCCCTTCTTTACCCAAACTCAAAGCTATATATCAAGGAGTTGAAGGGGTCACTAAGCATATTTGTTACATCAACCAAAGGAGACCTCCTTTTCCTAGACCATACCAGTAGGGTATGCAAGGGTCATCCCATGCATATTACAACCCTAACCAAACCACAACTATACCTTCTTGGGGCCCCCTGCTCATCCTTCCTAGTCTACACCCCGTCCTTGGTACTATGCATCTCAGTATCATTCCCATCTAACCAGCAGTCATTTCAACCTTATGTTCCACCACAATCTCAGTGGAATACCCCACTCCAGGGGTGGAGGCCCCAATACAACAATGCTCCAGCACTATTGCCTCCACCACCTATCCAACCATAACTCCTACACTCTGCTCCACCCAAGAAACCCCAGATGCCTACCTAGCCAAATCTAAACTTGAACAATAGGCAGGCTCAACAAGTATACAATCAAGAGACATCTTACCTAGCTTCTGTTGTAGAACTCCAGGAGATCAACCTAAGATCTGGGAAAATTCTCCTAGATAACAAACCTCCATCTCCACATAGGGAGGTTGAGGAAGAAAGAGATGAAAGCAAACTTAAAGTAAATCCACCCTTTCCTAAGAGATTAGCACAACCACTCCAGCCTAACCTAGAATAAACTGAACTTCTCGAAGAATTGAAAAATCTAAATGTAAAGATCCCCCTTCTCTAGGAAATAAAAGATGTTCCCATTTACAATAATTTGATTAAGAAGAAATGCCTCAAGCATCTAGGAAGAAGAAAAAGGGATTCCCTTACCATTAATGTCATGGGGCAGTTGTCTGACTTAATGCTGGGGCAGGTAATATGTCTGAAATATTTGGACCCTAGAAGCTCTGTAGTAGATGTGCACATTAATGGCACCATCGTCCCAGACACTCTAATCAATCTTGGGGCTTCCATTAATGTGACAACCAAGGACACCATGCTCAAGCTCAACCTCCAAGGATCATTGAGGAAGACCACAACAACTCTGCAACTTGCAAACCATACCACAGTCACCCCTAAGGGAATTGTGAAGGATGTGATGGTCTCCATTGACTCCTAGGAGTACCCACAGATTTTCTAGTTCTCCAGCCTAAGGCTATGCTTACTGGTTACCCTCTTATCCTTGGGAGGCCATGGTTAGCCACAACCAATGCTTACATTAGCTGCAAAGCTAGGAATATGACCATCAAGAATGGGCATATGTCCAAATAGTTAGTCCTCTACCCTCCTGCTCAACCTTCCCTAGAGCATGATTTACCTTTATTGTTGGAGGAGGAGGAAGAAGATGAGGTTTATTCAGCCCAAATTTATGCTTTGGAAGCAACCATAGGAGGAGGACAACATGATGGGGATGACTTAATTGAACACCTGCTCCAAAGTCTAACTCCTAGTTCATTACAATTAGAAGAAGAAGTAAGGGAAACCCAGAACAATCATCCAATTAACTTATGCTTGGCCGATTCCAACCCGCTCCATGTCAAAACTATAGAATTTGGCCCAGAGGAAACTTTGAAAATTAATCCATCTCTTTCTTCTCTTGAAGAGGAAAATCTATTGAACATGTTGAGAGAAAACTTAGAAGCCTTAGCTTGGAGTTACAAGGAAATGAAAGGAGTACACCCCTTCATGTGTACTCACCACATATACATCAAAGAAGGTTGCAATTTGATCTGGAAACCACAAAGGACGATGAATCCAACTCTTATAGATATAGTCAAATAAGAACTACAAAAACTGCTAGATGCAGGATTCATTTACCCTATCGCCAACAATGAGTGGATCTCTCCTTTAGTGTTAGTTCCCAAGAAAATTGGTAAGTGGAGCATTTGTGTTTATTACAGGGAGTTGAACAAAGCACAAAGAAAGATCATTTTCCCCTACCATTCATTGACCAAGTGCTAGATGGTTTGGCAGGGAAGAAGTTTTTTTCTTTCCTAGATGGATTCAGTGGATACAACCAAATCCATATCTACCCAGAAGACCAAGATAAGACCACATTCACCTGTCCTTGGGGGTACTTTTGCCTACAGGGTCCTTCCTTTTGGCCTATGCAATGCTCCTCCCACTTTCCAGAGAGAAATATTGAGTATTTTTGTTGAATTAGTACATGATGCAGATGAAATTTATATGGATAATTTTACACCTTATGGCTGTGATTTTTAAGAAGCCTTGACTAACCTAGGCAAAGTATTACACAAATTCATTGAAATGAACCTATCTCTCAGTTCAGAAAAATGTGAATTCTTAATGATTGAAGGGACTGTGCTAGGTCATTCAATATCTCATCAAGGACTACAGGTGGACCTGAACAAAATAGCAATCATCGAAAGGGTGCCACCTCCACAAAATTAGAGGGATGTCAAGAGTTTTTTGGGGTTAGCTGGCTACTATAGAAGATTCATAAAGGACTTCAACAAGTTGGCCTCTCCTTTATTTGGTTTGTTGGCCAAAGATTCTGAGTTTATATGGTCAAAAAGCTATCAAGAGACCTTAGAAATTTTAAAGGGTAAGTTAACCACTGCACCAATTCTTCGAGGCCTAAACTGGGCCCTCCCTTTTCATATTAATGATGATGCCTCACACAAAGCCATAGGAGTAGTCTTAGGCCAGGTAGAGGAGAAATTGCAACATGCCATCTATTTTATCAGTATGAACTTGTCAAAGGCTAAGCTAAATTATACTGTGACCGAAAAGGAACTCCTGGCTATTTTGCATTCATTAAAAAATTTTAGACATTACATTATAGGCTACCAAACATTTGTGCATACTGACCATGCTGCAATCAAATATTTAATGAACAAATTAGATGTGAATGATTGAATTATAAGATGGTTACTTTTATTACAGTGGTTTCATCTAGCTATTGTTGATAAGCCTGGCAAGGAAAATGTTGATGTAGACTTTCTATCTAGGATGAATAAGCCTGCAGGTGAAGAGGGAATGGTGGATGACCAATTACGAGATGAGCATTTGTTTTCTATTTCAGTTCTCTTCCCATTGTTTGTTGATATAGCAAACTATTTGGTATCAGCATAGTTCCCACCAAACTTGCCCTCCAAAGAAAAGAGCAAGATAGTCAGGAAAAGCGCCCCCTTCAACTGGATTGGGGGCAATCTTTTCAAACTTGGCCCAAATCAAATCTTGAGAAGGTGTGTAAGGGAAGAGGAATTTTTTTACATCCTTTTGAACTGGCATGATGGGCCTCATGGAGGCCACTTTGCAGTAAAGAGGACAACATTCAAAGTGTTACAAGCAGGCTATTATTGGCCCACTCTTCATCAGGATGTGAAAAAGTACATTAGTTAGTGTGATCAGTTCCAGAGGATGGGAAAGCCTACTCCAAAAGATGAAATTCCCCTACAACCTCAAGTGAATTTTGAGCCATTTGACAAGTGGGGCATGGACATCATTACTCCTATCAACCCTCCTTCAATTCAAAAAGAGTACATTATTGTGTGCACTAATTATTTAAATAATTGGGCTGAAATCAAGCTGATTAAAGCAACAACAAAAGAGAAGGTGGTTGAGTTCCTAAGGGAGAATGTATTCTACAAATTTGGGTACCCTAGAAAGCTAGTCATAGACCAAGGTAGCCAGTTTATGTCCAACATGATTGAAGAACTTCTCAGCCATCACAAAATCAAACATAGGACCTCCACTAATTATCATCCACAAGCTAATGGGCAAGTGAAGGTGACCAACAGGGCACTAGAGAGCATCTTAACCAAGGTAGTAAGCAGTAGCAGGAAGGATTAGGTAAAGAGACTAGTTGAGGCCACCTGGGCCTATAATACAACATGGAAGACCACCATTGGATTTACACCTTGTGAGCTGGTATATGGGAAGAAGGATTTGTTGTTTGTTGAGTTTGAATATAACACGTTGAGGATGGCAGCACAACTAGTTTTGGATCTCAGTCATGCACAAAAAGAAAGATTGTTCCATTTGAATGGCTTGGATGAATTCAGAATGCAAGCCCTCCTACCTACAAAGATAGTTCAGCTTTAGAGGAGGGTTTTCCATGATAGACATATTAAGGAGAGCAATTTCAAGATGGTGATTGGGCATTTTTTATATGATTCTAGGTATAAAGACTTGAAGGGAAAGCTAAGGACAAGATGGCTCAGACCTTATGTGGTGGAAAGATGCCATGATAATGGTTTAGTGCAAATCAGAACTATAGATGAAGAAGCCATTCCATTGCTTGCTAATGGACACCAATTTAAAATGTACAAGAGGCCTTTATCAAAACAATAGTTCATTGACAATATCAATAAGACAGTGATGATGGTGAAGCAAGTTCTAGCTCCTCTCTCATCAGGTCACTGAAAAAGAGAAAAAAGAATAAGGATTCAGGTGAAAACCTTCATGAGACATCTGAGTCTCATCTTTGGGTTGAAAACCTTATGAGGCGGCCCAATGATGAAAAAAAAAAATTGATGGAAAAAATGGAAAAAAGAATAAGAAGATCCCTAGGTGAAAACCTTCCTTGAGGCACCCAGGGAAAACATCTAGGGTGAAAACCTCTCTGAGGTAGCCAAGGTGTTTTTCAAAAAAAAAGAAAAAGAAGACATAATTGTTATTTACAAGTGGGTAAGAAAGACAATCAAGGAATGAAGAAAAGATCCAAAGGGAACCCTGCTTCATATATATTCATCTCCTCCACTTCTTACCATGCATCTCTCCATCAATTCCATTGTTTTTTTCACTTCATTACTTCTATTTAGGCGAAGACTATATTTTCTACAGGATCCCCTGTATTCCTACAGGAAGAAATCCGAGAGTGAATGGAAGGTTGGTTAGGTCCTATAGCACCCTATCCCACAGAATATCAATCATCAGCTACAGGTCTTTATCAGGTGTGGAGCCTAATTATCTTCTGTATTCAAAGGTATCACCACATTGGACCCTAGTTTGTAATGGGATGGCAATGTTGCCCATAAAATATTCATTGTAGGGGGGTTTCAGAGGGGGCAGCTGTGGCCTTTAGGAGCCCCCATGTGGTAGGGGGATTGGGGGTAGTGCCCTTGAAGCTAAAAGTAGATGTAAAATTGCCTTGTCAAATGTTGTAATTTCGTAGTCAATCTGGGTTGTTCATTAGGCAGAGATTGGACAGTAGTAGTTATGTTTAATTTAGTGTTTTTTTCCCTATAAGGAAACCCCTCGCTATATATGAGGGAATTGTATTATGTCTGTGTTAATCTATATTTTAAGTGAGGAAGAGAGAGGAGATTGAGAGTGAAGAGGGAATTACAACTGATCTGTTGTAGGTTGTATCTCTTCAGTTTGCTAGATAATATAAAAGGAAAGACTGGTTGTTTCTCCGTGGATGTAGCCCAAACTGGGTGAACCATGTATATATGTGTTTCTCTTGTTTTATGTGTTTTATGTGTTTATATTTCTACAATATTTTATGTGTTCCATTTCTCTATAATATATAATTTTCTAACAACTAGTATCAGAGCTGAAGGTCTATTTGGCTGATAAACTCATAGGAGAGAAGGGTTCCTAGTTCGAGTGGAAGCAATGACAGAAGATGGTAGGTTTAGGGTTGAAAAAATTAATGGCCAAAACTAATAGCTGTGGAAGATGCAGATGGAAGATTATTTGTATTAGAGATACCTGTACCAACCATTGAGTGGAAAGGAAAAGAATCCGATGAGTATGACAGACACAGAATGGGATATTCTTGATAGAAAGGCACTTGGAACAATACAGCTATGCCTAGCAGCGTCGGTAGCATTTAATATTTCAAAGGAAGTTACAATAGAGTAGTTTTGGCTTTGTTGCTGAGGGGTTTCGCTCAGGCCTGTGGTAGACCCTGTTTAGTGGGAGATCTACAAGATCGATTCTGGTGGTGGAAGAAGATGGCGAGCAGTGGAAATATAGAGATTGAGAAATTTAATGGTCAGAGTTTTGAGTTGTGGAAACTCAAGATGGAGGATCTATTAGTGGATAAAGATCAGTGGATCGTGGTAGATCTGGGTACTAAACCAACGGGAGTGTTTGATGAAGAATGGAAGAATTTGGATCAGAAGGCAAAGAGAACAATACAATTGTATGTCTCAAATTCAGTATTGTTGAATGTATCAGGGGAAGCTACGGTGAAGGCTTTGTGGGACAAGTTAGGGACTTTGTACCAATTTAAGTCCCTGGTGAATAAAATATTCCTGCAGAAAAAGCTGTATAACTCGAGGATGAAAGATGGAGACTCGGTGACAGAGTATTTGAATGCATTTAATACTGTGGTAAGTCAGTTAGCATATGTTGGTATTAAAAATTTTTATGAAGATAAGTGCATCAGTTTGTTGTGTTCTCTACCAAATTCATGGGATAGTCTGGTCATTGCAATAGGTAGCAATGCAACTCCCTTGCATTTTGATGAAATAGTCTCATTCTTACTTATGGAGGAGATGAGATAGAAAAATATGGAGAGCCAGAATGGTGATGCCTTGTCTGTAAGAGGATGGTCCCAAAAAAAAAACAAAAATAAGTCATCAAGTGGGAGATCTAAATCTAGAGGGAGATCTAAATCTTCAGGAAAACCTATAAAGGTGGTGTGCTAGAAATACGGAAAGGAAGGGCACTTCAAAAGGGGCTATAAATCTAAAGCTCCTGACAAAGGAAAGGGATCTGATGATGCTCCTTCTGCAGAGGCGAAAACCACCTCAGATGAAGGTGGGGATGTGTACTTGGCTTCTTCAAGTACACATGTAGATCATGAGGCATGGTTGATTGACTTAGGTGCATCCTTTCACTTCACTCCCCATAGAGAGTGGTTCTGTGAGTATGAGAAATACGATGGTGGTGATGTCTTCTTAGGAGATGATAGGAATGCTAGAATCGTTGGTCGCGGAAAATTAAAGTTGAAGTTGCGAGGAGGTAGGGTTATAACACTTTCAGGTGTTCTACACATTCCTGCATTAGCCAGAAATCTGATTTTTGTAAGCAAGTTGGATGATGCAGGTGTAAAAATAGTGTTTGAGAAGGATACCTGCAAAATGGTTCAGGGAGCACTGGTATTGATGTGGGGAGTTCGAATTGGAGCTCTGTACAAGCTGCAAGGTAGCACTGTTATTGATGGGTGCAACAGTTCTGTGGTTCCTGAAAGTGGAGCAGAAAATCTACTGGTCTCTAGAGAAAAGACCATGTTGTGGCATCAAAGTCTTGGACATATTCGAGAGAAGGGTCTTTGAATACTTCATGGTAAAGGTATGGTAGAAGGTATGAGTAATAGCTCTTTGGATTTTGATTTCTCTAAAAATTGTGTATATGGGAAGCAGAATCGAGTGAGTTTCCCCTCTGGTAGTAAGAGGGCAAAACAGATTTAGAACTTGTGCACAGTGATGTGTTTGGACCTATGAAGGTTCCATCACTGGGAAAGTCTGTGTACTATGTATCATTTATAGATGACTTCTCAAGGAATACATGGATATATTTCATTAAGAATAAATTTGAAGCCTTTGACAGGTTTAAGGAATTTAAGGCTCTCGTGGAAAATCAGACAGAGAAGAAGATAAAGGTGTTGAGGACAGATAATGGTGGAGAGTATCTGAATGCATTTAATACTGTGGCAAGTCAGTTAGCATATGTTGGTATTAAAAATTTTTATGAAGATAAGTGCATCAGTTTGTTGTGTTCTCTACCAGATTCATGGGATATTCTGGTCATTGCAATAGGTAGCAATGCAACTCCCTTGCATTTTGATGAAATAGTCTCATCCTTACTTATGGAGGAGATGAGATAGAAAAATATGGAGAGCCAGAATGGTGATGCCTTGTCTGTACGAGGATGGTCCCAGAAAAAAAACAAAAATAATTCATCAAGTGGGAGATCTAAATCTAGAGGGAGATCTAAATCTTCAGGAAAACCTATAAAGGTGGTGTGCTAGAAATACGGAAAGGAAGGGCACTTCAAAAGGGGCTGTAAATCTAAAGCTCCTGACAAAGGAAAGGGATCTGATGATGCTCCTTCTGCAGAGGCGAAAACCACCTCAGATGAAGGTGGGGATGTGTACTTGGCTTCTTCAAGTACACATGTAGATCATGAGGCATGGTTAATTGACTCAGGTGCATCCTTTCACTTCACTCACCATAGAGAGTGGTTCTGTGAGTATAGAAATATGATGGTGGTGATATCTTCTTAGGAGATGATAGGAAGGCTAGAATCATTGGTCGGGGAAAAGTAAAGTTGAAGTTGCAAGGTGGAAGGGTTAGAACCCTTCCGGATGTTCTTCATATTCCTGCATTGGCCAGAAATCTGATTTCTGTAAGCAAGTTGGATGATGCAGGTGTAAAGACATTGTTCGAGAAGGATACCTACAAGATGGTTCGAGGAGCACTGGTATTGATGCGGGGAGTTCGAATTGGAACTCTGTACAAGCTGCAAGGTAGCACTGTTGCTGACGGGTGCAATAGTTCTATGGTTCCTGAAAATGGAGCAGAAAATCTAGTGGTCTCTAGAGAGAAGACCATGCTGTGGCATCAAAGGCTTGGACATATTAGAGAGA
>APFE030736641.1:5499-17387 GCA_000404065.3 Pinus taeda | reverse complement strand
ATTATTTCATGTGGAGTGAAAAATTAATTAAGGATGTATAAATATGTAGAATATCGAAAATTCTAAATATCGACCTCCTAATTTAAAAATGCAAAACAATAAAAACTTCACTAAAAAAAAAGTTAAAATTAAAACAACAAACAAGAAAATGTGAAGAAAACGACCACTTCAAAAATGATCAAATTTACAAAATAATTATTTACATTTTATACATTAGAAAATTTAAAGCCAAAAAACAGGTCTTTTAAAAAAGGGGGTGATGCAGAATACTCACTTTTTTAAATCAGCATGAAAATCACTACTATTCAAAAACGTAATGTACATAAAAAAAATTAAAGTGCCAAAAACTATGCTCTAAAAAAAACACGTGCGTTCTGTATCACCCCTTTTCAAAATCAGGTCACTTTTTTGCTATCTCTACGAAACGGGTAACAATATCAATTCTCGTTTCAAAGTTTACATTGTTCAAACCACAAGTTGACAATTAATGATAGGGATTTAACTCACAATTAAATCACCCAACATTTTGGCGTTGTTGTCGCGGAGGTATACATAGGTGTTTATTTTGAAAATTTAGACAACTCATGATAGTTTCATTCATTTTTAAATGCATGGTTAAAATCATTTTAAAATAATTTTGCATATTTAATTTAATTTTTTTTTTAAAATTTGTACTAATCTGTGTGCACGACAGGAATTATCAACTAGTTGGAGTAATTCACAAGCAATTAAGATTTTGAAGAATTCTTCCAAGAACTTTCTCGAATATTAGCAACATTTGGGGTATCTATCTCTCAGGAAGAGTATATTTTAACTGCATGCAAAAACTTATCTATCTCTCCACCTCCACAAAAAGATCTTCAAGTCTCTTTTGATTCCTCTTGTCAATCTATTGAAGAGACTAAAGAATCATGCAATACTTTTGATGGGGAGTAACCAATAGAATCTAAGATTGAGGGATGCATAATAAATGAGGATATTCAATGTGATCTAAACCAAGAAAGGAATCAGGAATTTCATGGCGTTATTGAATTATGGTTCCAATCAAGCATCAAATCACACAACTCTTTCATTCTTCCTTACTTCTTGATTGTATTATCAAAACAGCTGGGCTTTCATGCTTTGATGTATTTTAATGCATATTTTTCAAAACTAAGCATGAATATCTTTTTACTCCTGTTACGTACATGGTTACATTGGAAATATGCATACGCTTGCAACAAATTTTCTATTTCCAGTAGAGTAGAGTAGGATAGAATTAATGAATAAAAACCAAGTTTGGTTATGTGGTTTAAGAAAATAGTTTTTGTTAGATTTAATTTTATTTGAAATTTTATTTGTTGGTGTGCAGTAAGAGCCTCCCAACTCACTAATTATTTGCAGGATGATGTAGAAAGAGAAGGAATATTTGAGAAGGAGGAGAACAAATAGAGTTTTGAGAGCCACAATTTGAAGTTAGAGATCAAATCCTTTCACTTTGTCCTTTTAAATTTCATATTCCAAATCAATAAAGGGTTTCAATATTGTTGAGTATGCTCTCTTCTTGCACTCTCTGTGACCTGGAAGATCAGAAAAGAAAATTGAACAATGTTAGTTTTAAAAATTTTCAATAAAAATTAGATAAGAGATCTAAATTCATTCTCAAAAGTATAATTACAGGCTTTTAAAAAGCTCAAACAACAAAAATAATGTCTCCAATGGATCCAACACTGTCGAAAATCGTTGTTTTGACTCTTTTTACACCTCACTTGGCCAAAAATTGAGTAAAATATCATTGTTTCAAGTTTTTGCACAATTTTGTTGTTAATAATCCTACAATTCGACCTAAACCTGGCATGTGCACCCAAAATGCGGGAACTACATGCAAACCTGGCATATATTCCCGATTAGCGGTCAAATTTGTAGGATGGTTAAAATCTGCATTTAGCCCCCTGATCTGAAATCTTGGTCACATGGCGCCATATGACTGTGTTGGGTGTCGAATATTCTGCCTCAAGGGCTAACGGATTTCCCCAACCCTTTCCTTCACGGTTGTGGTCATATGCGGTTCATACGAGCCAGGGCTAAACCTCAATTCCTTTGTCGTGCCATTTAATTTAGCGCTGGTTCCCCTGGTGGCATGGGACCGTGACTGTGGGACAGGCTAAGGCTTAGCCCTTGGCCCCCACCTGTTGTTCCATGGCGCTGGAGGACCAGGGGCTAGGCCTTAGCTTGACCCCTTCCCCAAAGGTGCGTCTTTTAAAAGCTAAATACATATTTGGAATGATTTTTAAACAAGAAACATGTTTGTGCGGATTGTTAAAGGTGCTTTGTTGGTAGGTGGTAGATATTGGTTTCGATTCCCATGGAGGGCGGTCTGACCCTAAATAATTTCTTTTCCACCACGAGGAGGCCACGTGGCAACCAATGGTTGGTCCACGTGGCACTCCCTTGTTGGGCCACCACACAAAATCGTAGCCAATAAAAAATAGCCACGTGTCAACCAATTAAACAATTCTAAGTGTCAACCATCCATTGGCTAATGAAGGAACAATCAAACTTGCCAAGTCACAACCTAGTCAGCGTACAGATTGCTGACTGGGCATTCCTGCAACTCAAAATTCATTTTTTTAGTTGTTTCCTATAACAAATAGAACATGATCTGGGAGAATCCGAAGTCCGATTTCAGTGAAACAATTGTGTTGGATTCGGTGCGATGAGATCTACGCTTTGGCATTGGTTTCAAGATGATACAAGCATTTTGGATTTTGAGCATTTTCTTGATCCACGAGATCATGGATAAGGGTGGAGCGCTAGAGAAAAAGAACAAACACAGTTACAAACTTAGACTTTCATAAAAAAAAAGCAAATATTAAAAACCCAACTACAATAACTGGCAAACCACCATCTGAGTCTAATTTCAAGTTGTAAAGTGGAAAGGCAGTGCAACGATCTAGATTTTTTGTAGCTACAGAATCGACACAATTCAATAGCTTATGCAAATTTGGTTTATGATCTATTGATGAAGCATTAAGTGTATGGAAAAGATGTCTCAAGCTCAAAATTGGTTAGAAACGTAATGAAGAAGTCACCTACAAAACAATAATAGGTGGTCCATGGTACTGCTTTCCAATCAAGTAAAAATGCATTTAATTTTTCGTCCTTGAATTTATTTTATTAGTACTATTTATGAGTTTTTTGTGTATATATCAAATGAAGAGAGACTAATCATCTCTCTCTCGATAGTAATACATTTTATTGCAGAAAAGTTGCTAAGTTTTTGCAGGTTCCAGGACGATGAAAGAAGATCATTACATGCACAAGTAACTTTTTAAAGGCCAAGTTTCTTTCAAAGGAGCATGATCATTCCATGTCAAATCATATCCATTACACCATTGCTACTAATATTATACCAATTTTACCATTGCTACTCATTCTAAGCCTACAGTCGATCCATAAATTTCCATCTCTCTACTACCAAAAACTCATTTCCCTTTGCAATCTCCATACTTTCATGCCTCATTTTCACTCACCCTTAACCCAAAAATAAAGTCATTCAACCCCCTTACAAAGTTGAGTCACCCCATTTTCCTTTTCCTTTCTATCAAATAAACCTTGATTCAATGCAAATTTTCCATATGTGGTCCTTCGAAATATTATTTCATACTCATGTTAAATGATGGAGGATTCATTAAGGCCTCCCTTCTAACAAGTCTTGACCCATCGACTTTGACACATCATCTGGGATCAAGACTAGATATCTTTCAAGTGCCTTGAGGCTTGCATGTCTTGATGGAAAGTTCTCTCACCAATAAATAGTGGGAATGCATCAATGTCCTCTGTTTGTCAGATCTTCTAGGTGACTCGACTTCGACACATCTATTCGTACCTAGTAAGATGTACTTAGGCATCTTGACTCTCATTGACATCAAGGGTGAGTAGTCCTATGTTGGTTAATGGAATTCATTAATGGCCAACAATCCAACAATTTCTTTTCTATGTTCGACATCGACACATCTATTCACATAGATAAGAATTATGCCACTGAGTGGGAATGAATGAAGACTACACGATTTCAGCAGCTTGCAGCAAGACTCAATTCGGAATTTAACAACCATAACAATAAAGATTCCAATTTCATCATCTATTCATACAACTAAGAGAAAGAAAAAGTAGATTAGATTCTTTTACTTCACATTCCATGATCCAACAATAGCAACTACATTCTTCTATATATATAGCTTGTCCACTTTTCAGGTAAGTGAAGGTATGTTGTTTTCTACTCTTTAATCATGTAATTCCTTAAATGCTAAAATTGTGATTTTGGAAAATACCTCACTTCATTTATATTCCCTTTCTCATTTTCCAAAAACTGAAAACACCTTTAGTTGGGGGAAGGGATATCAATACATATTCACATTTCATGCCACATGTCACATTTCATTTCATCCTAACCAACATATTTTTTCCAATCAACTATTATTGCATTTTTATTCCAAAAGTTTATATGTTTTGCAATGATCAATTGATGAGCACATTAAATGGCTTATAGTCACTATGTGACTTAAAAATGAATTCTCAATGTTTTCAATTATTTTGATGCAACAAAATAACAAAAATATTGTTACACGAGAACTAATACTCATAAAATTTTGGTTGTTACGCAAGAACCAACCACGAAATATATATATATATTATATAATATATTATATATATATATATATATAATTATATATATATAATATATATATATATATATATATATATATATATATAATATATATATATATATATATATATATATATATTATATATATATATATATATGTTGCAACCAAATATCTTTCAAAGTACACTTTGCAAAAAGAATAAAAATGTCAAATGATATGATTATGCAAAGTTAAAAGAGAATCAATACAAAGCCAAAGCACATATAGAAGCAAAACATTTCAAGAAAGTCAACTTATGATTAAGGGAATCAATGCAATAGTTGCATGAGGACATGCAACATCTTCAGTTGGGGGGTATGTTGGGTCTCCAAAATGTCATCCACTTTTACCCACATTTCCATCATTTTACCCTCATTCCGTAACTCTATAGCCCCATAACCGTAGATTAAGTAACCATTTTCATGATTGTATGGGTTTATCATTATTATTTTCCAAGTCATTTTTAAAGTGTTTTAAGAGAATTTAAGGTGGAATTTAACATGTTTTCATATATATCTAAAAGCATTATGAGCTTTATGATATTGTAGACCTACTTGGAGATTATAGAAGGGTCCTACTTTGCCACCCAACCACAAATTCGAATTTCAAATTCCAACTCATGAATATTTGTGGAATAATTGTAGAAGATGTGGATCATTAACTATGCACATTCAAAGGAGAAGAAACATGGATGAGAGAATTTTAAGAGGATTTGTATCTTATATTTTTAGGAGATTGGTTTTAGCCATAAGAGATAAATGTGGATTTAGGAGAGATCTAAGGATTAATATTTATTGAATAGTTATCCTTAATTTTTGTATAAATAGGAGTGCACCCTTCACGCAAAAGGTTGTTAGTTGTTAGTTGTTAGGTGTTAAAGTTGTTAAGTGTTAGGTTGTTAGTAGAGGTTGCCAAGTTTTTAGGTAGTTAGTTGCTAGTTGCTAGTTGGAGGTTCCAAGTTCCATCCAAGATGTGATTTGTAAAGTGAGGATAGAGGATTCTTGTAATATCTTGTAAATCATTTTATGAAATACATACTGCTACTTTGATCTCCAATATGCGATAGTTGTTCAGGGTGCTTGCTGAGGAATGGAGGGCCCCCATCAACCACAATTTGCATACCTTTGTACATATTGGTAACATAGTATAGTTATATTATTTCTTTTCTTTTCAACAAGTGTGTTTTTATTTTGTGCAAGTGTGCTTTTTCTTTTAGCAAGTCTGTTTTCATTTTATGCAAGTGTGCTTTTCCTTTTAGCAAGTATGATTTCATTTCAGCAGGTGTGAATGTGATTTCATTTCAGCAAGTGTGATTTCAATTATGCAAGTGTGGTGTGATTTCAATTATGCAAGTGTGATTTCAATTTCTCTATGTTTGGTTTGGTTAAGTTTGGATTAGATTGATTTAATTTGTTTTGTAATTTGTTTTAATTGAATTAGATTAATCTATTCTAATAAATAACCACCTAGTACATATAGTACAGGTATACCTCATCAGTGTACGAACCCTGGGTCAACAATTAATTACAGAGATTTAACTCACAATTAAATCACCTAACAATAACTCTTCCTCTCATGTTTACCTTGGTAGGATAGTGAAATTGCGTAAATGTGGGAGGGGTGGATACAATGAGGGGGTTGTAAGAATTATCCTTGCCCACTATTGCAAAAAAATCCCATCAATGCTTTGTGCCAAAAATTTGAATGAAATTATTGTATTACCTTTCCCATCAACCTACAACTCATTGAATGAACAAATTGGTAGATGAAGCAACCACCTATCACAATTATAGGTGACCAGTGGTGGTTGAGAAGTTCCCTCAAACTTCAGTGTTCCAAAATTTTGAGTTCACCAATGAGTGGTGTGGGGGAATGGGAAAATCATGGGAAAATATTCATTTACTAATTCATTGAGCCATATGCAAAGAGCAAAGAGATTGAGTGAGTGCCTCGAGAGGTAAATTCATAAGTAGAATGCTACCATTCCTAAGTGGAATGATTGTTGGAGTATTTTAGGTTATTAAAGCTTGAATTGGTTGCACAAATATGTCAAAAAGGTTCCATTTGGTATTTGGATCATTGATAGTGCATTGCGACCTTGAAAAATCCCAAATTTTCTTGCTAATTCATCTAAAAGAGCTAAAGAACCTAGTTGAGCTGAGGGGGTCACGATTTGATGTGTATTAGGTGAGCATGAGAGGCAAAAACTACAAAAATCATTGAGGGACTATGAAACAATGAAGGAATTTCCCCATTTAATATGTAAGGCACCTAAGAGGGAGAGAAGAGGAATTATTTAACGATACCATGTGTATGAAGGAGAGTTTCCTTCACCTAGCCAAATTCCCAAGTATTAAATGTTCCCCTAGTTGTATCATGGCTTGGCTAGAGAGTGGCCAAATGCAGAGAGTTGATGTGCAGCTTAGCCTATGGATGGGTGGAAAAGGCTCCTTTCCATCTCAGTTGATACCATTGACCATTGAACAACTTCATATATGTGTTAAATTATGCCTTCACAGTGATTCCTCATTTACATTTTGAATAATGATTGTGATTATATTATATCTATTCCTTTTGTTGTATTGACAGAGTATGATATTGTATGTGAAGTTTTCATGTACCTCTAATTATGAGTTAAATTCTTTGTGCCAAGAATCATTTGCTATGTTGAAAATTGTAATCTATTTAATGAAGGAAACCATTTGTGCATGTTTGTTGAAGGGATTTTTTTTTGTGAATGACAATAGTTATAAGATGAAATGTTAATGAGTTATATATTTTTTAAGGTTGTAAATGGTTATATCTATTGTATGAGGTTTTCCTATTAGGGACTACATTTATTGCTCCTCTTTCCCTAAAATTTAGTGGGGCTACTTGGATGAGGGAAATCCACCACATATATCAAGTAATAGCCATAGAAGTGTTGGCATACCAATTAGTCCTTATTGCAATATATAACCAAATTCTCAAGGTTGAATATTTCCTAGATTTATAGGGAAGACTAAATGATCTTAGAGTCCATGAAGTATATAAACCAAGTTTCTTATGAGATATGTGTCTCTCCCATATATTTGAGGTTGGTTGATAGTTAGTGAATTTCAGTCCCATAACCAAAATCTCAAGCTTCATTTTTAGATTGTAGTCACTAGGGATAACTATAACTAGTAATTATTCCCCTCTAAATTTGTTTTCTTAATGACTATGGATATGGATATAATAACAATACTATGAGTTAGAAAACTCCCTCACTCTGAATATAAAGGTGCCTAGATATACATATATCAATATACATGATGCAGGTGGATAGGTGGCCACCCACCTCTTCCCTTGTCTCAATGGTTCTCTATCTTCTTGGTAGTTCTTCTTTGATTTTTGGGCCCCAAACTTTTGGGTACATCTTGTCAAAAGTTGTATTTCTCAGATATTTCTTTCCAATGAGCTCTCGTGCACCCAAAACATATACTGTATACAAAAGTTGCACCCTCGGGAAGTTGTTGCCAACTAACCACCTTGAGACCCATAAAACTTATGGTGTTTCATCTTCCAGGGCTAGTTTTTGGACCTCTAGGGTTCTATCTTTGTGTTAAAATTCCACTCTTTCAACCTCTTTTAATAGATTTTGCAAATGCACATAGCTACCATCTCTCTTTATTTAGAGATAACTACCACCATTCTATCCACTTTGTGTTCTACATTATTTTGTTATTTTATTTATTAATAGAAGTTGGGTTTTCACCATATTATTGTAATATCTTCTATATTTCTATGTGTGTTCCATTTATTTTCCTACATTTCATTTCATTCCTTGTACAACCTGTATCAATGGTATCAGAGCAATCTACTACTTATTGTTTCTCAGTGCATGTCCTCGATTAGGGTATAGAGAATTGGGTCCTGAGCTTGTTTCACTTGGGAACAATTTATCTTGCAAATAAAAGTGTCCTCGCATGGTTAAAGAAAAGAGAGACGATGAAGTAGGATATCCTATCAAGTTGTTGATTGAAGAAGAACACACATGACATGGGATGAGATGATGGAAAATTTCCCCTAAATCCTTCGACAACTGCTAACAACAATTGATGCAACTTTAACACGTAGCAATTTTGGAGATACAACACCCTTCAAGTTATAAGTTAACTTTTATATCACCTTATTTGAAGGTCAAATAGATGGAGATGCTTTGGATAAATGGTTAAAATCTATTAAAGGGCTATTACTTTGTCAAAAAAAAAATCAGAAAATAAGAAGATCGCCTTTGCACTACTAAAAGTCATTGAACATGTCAAATATTGGAACTATGATGACTAGTACACGAGACATACAACTTTGCGACAAGCAAGAGACCAAATGATGCTAGAGTACACCAATAATTTCCATACCATGTACTCAATTCTAGGCATCAAGACTTTGAGAAGCACCTAGTCTTGAAGTATTTTAGTTTCATACATAGGTGCATCCAAAAAAAGATGTTTCATATACATCTCCTCACTAAGAGCTCCTTATTGATATACCATCAAAATTGAGTAGAAACTGAAGCAATGGAATAAGCAGGAGTTTGGGTAAGAAAATACGACACAATAAAAGCTTGGAAAAGGTGGTCGTGAATCAAAAAGAAAGGGACAAGGAAAGGAGATACAACCTAAAAACAACTAGCCCAAATTGCAGGCAAAGAAGCACAACAAGAAGTTAAAAAAGGACACTAGAAAGTGGTGTGAGTTCCACAAAATCCCCTGACACAACACTGATGAATGTCGCTTGAAAGAATTACCCCGGATGCGGGTGTCTAGCCAGCTTATAAATGTGATGGGACAGGGGTTTGGTGAGGCGGAACGACACATGCCTGCCCTGCACCACCTGGAGTATCGCCCGACGCAGAACACACTTAGGTATATGGGGATCAAAAGGCAAATTAGCTTCACTTCATGCGGATTTAATCCGCCTAGTCTGTCAATCGATTACCTTATGTCCTTCGTACGCCCTGGAATGTGAGATGCCTCAGCCCTCTTCAATGCTGCAGTTATGATGGGGGCAATTCGAGGCAGGACGGAGCGGGATAAAATCAGGTTCAGCGGAGGGATTGCTGTGGAGTCTCTAGTGCTTTGCAGGTCTAGGTATCGTCTGTTATGGTCTGTCGCTCTGTTAAGGTTTCTTTGGGAGGTCGCTAGCCCTCATTCGAATTCTCAATTGATCAGTCAGAGCTCTGAGACGGGGGTTGATTGGTCCTGTTTCCATAGCCTTGTTGCGGTCTCTGGCATGCCCCGTCTTCGTCATAGAATGATGAGCTGTAGGGGCACTCCTCGGCGTGCGCCCTCCAGACCAGCCTCCACTTCTCCCTCCCCCTCTAGCGAGCTTACAACCAGCCACTACCCTCGCACTCACAGTGGGAGAGGGCACTTTCATCTCCCCAGTCATTACCCTCCTGATTCCTCGACGTCTCCCTCTTTTGGTTCGATGATCTACACCTTCAATTGCAATCTGAATAGGCTAAGAATCACTGCTCATATCTCTGTGTTCTTTCATGAAGAAGCCCAGGAGGTGGGAGAATCCAGCTCCCATCAGGATGGCCCTGCCTTTGTCTCTGCGCAAAATCCTCTTTCCATGCAGGTTTCAGAGATTTCAACTCACAATACCCTGGATATGGTGATGGAAGTGGCGGCTCCTGGTCCTTTTGCTATGGATGCGGCTCGTGCAAGGGATGATACTGTTTCTGCTGGTGCTAAGGATCAGCCTAAGTTCGGTTGGTGAAAAATTGAAGAGGAGCCTCCAGATGTGTATTTCTTGCTCTGTTGCCTCTGTTATATGTCGTGCGGCCCATTATAGCGGAAATTTTTTGGTATACGCTGATAAATGGGTTCATACCTGCTAGATCTGGTTAAATGTGCATGTTTTTTTGAACTTTTGTAAGCACAGTTAGACGATCAATACTTGCTCCCTTGCGTGGGATTTGAATACTTGTTCTCGGCTAGGCTCTTTGTCAAGGACAGTGTCTCTGATTTTCTCTGCCGCTCCTACAGGGCAGTTGTTTTTGACTACGGTCTAGATGTAATTTTATCCCTTTAATGTCAATAGAGTAATTTTATTTAGAAGAAAAAAGAATGTCGCTTGAAACAATCCTTGTTGGTGGAGCTTAAAGAAAGGAAATAGACTATGGCTTTGATTCAGATTTAGAATAGGATAAATGAAATCATATCATTGATGCAAAATCCAATGCTACTATCACGACCACAAACATCCAACCATAAGAGCTAGAGGTGCTTGAAGAGGTGGAGCATCTCTTCCATTCACAAATGTGAGAGAAGGGGAGTCCACTCCATTTCATCATTGACAATAGAAACCAAAAGAAACTGCTATTATATTATTTAATCAAGAGGTTGAATCGAATGATGGTACCACACCCCCAACCATACACCATTGGTTGGTTGAGCCATGGAAAAGACATATGTGTTAGCCAACAATACCATTTGTTCCACAACATTAAGCCCTTCAAAGATAAGATATCATGTTATTTTTCCCGACTTGAAGTTTGTGATGTTTTTTTAGGATAACCTTATATGTGGAAACATCATGCTATTTATGAGTATTGTCCTCATAGTATCATTGTTACTCGCAAAAGTTATCACTACATGTTACCAGAGGTAGTCCCAACTATTGAAATTTCATTGATCTAAGCAAACATTTCCAAAAGGTAATGTCTCATATTACAAAGTTTGTTCTCTTCATGGTTTGGTTAGAAGGTGAAAAAAAGGCCAGTGCAAATCACAACAACCTCTACATGAGGCCTCTCTATACAACAAAATCAAGTGGAAAAGATTGTAGAGACATACATAGATATATTCACTCTGCCTATGGGAATGCCCCTACATTGTCAGGTCAAACACTTGATTGAATTGATACTCGATGCTCTTTTACCTAATGGCCTAATATATAGATGCTTTCTCTTGGAGAATGAGGTAATACAATGTAAAATTCACGAGCTCATCCAAAAGAGCCACTTTTGACATAGCTCCTCACCTTGCGGGAGTCCAATTGTGTTGGTGTAGAAAAAGGATATGATCCAGGTGGATGTTGGTGGCCACCCACCTATCCCATTTGGACCCCCGCAACTGTCTCTTTCAGTTTTTCAGTTTCCGTAATTGTAGCACAATTTACTATTTTTAGCAGTTTTTTCAGGTCCTAAACTTCTGGAGCCGTTTTGAGGCC